>JAXIUT010058022.1:0-10032 GCA_035586675.1 Eurytoma californica | reverse complement strand
TTTAAATTTCGTTACAAAAATTGTCGTTAAATAAAAAAGTCGGAGTTTTGAAAAATCGTTATTTAGAACCGCACTCTAATCAAATAGGACCTTTCAGAATAAAATGATCTTACTTGTAAGCAATATCCTATTCTTTCTACTATGGTAGCGAAGCTTGGTCTTTCTTCAGGATGAGGATGCCAACAACGTGTCATAATTCCGTAAATGGGATCAGGACAACCTGCTGGTCTCTCTAATCGCCCACCATTCGTTACCATCGACATGACTTCTCGATTGGCACAACCAGTGTATGGCATGTAGCCGAACGACATTATCTCCCACAACAGCACTCCAAATGCCCTGGAATAAAAATATATCGTTTTAATTTGTCACTGTTATTTATCAAATGTAATTGGTTGTACAAATTATGCTAACCAAACATCAGTCTTGGTTGTGAAGATACCGTCGAGAAAACTTTCAGGTGGCATCCACTTGATGGGCAGCATAGCTTTGCCACCTTTCCTGTAGTAATCGCTTCTGTAAATGTCGCGCGCCATGCCGAAATCAGCAATTTTGACGACGCGACCGGGACCTTTGCAAGTCAATAGGCAGTTGCGCGCTGCAATATCTCGGTGAATGAACCGCGCATCCTCCATGTACTTACAACCCTTCGCAACATCGTACGCGCAGTTTATGAGATTCACCATCGTTAGCATCGTTGGGCGATCCTGAACAATAGTATCCCGGGATTATATTTTATTAAACGCATCAATTTTTATGAAGTTAAAGGCCTAGATCGAAATGACTAACCGGTCGAGGTCGTTCTTCTCGTAGGAAGTTTTTCAGGTCACCGCCTGCTAGAAGCTCCAAGATGATGTAACGCGGATGTTTGTCGAATGATACTCCTATAAACTGTACAATGTTTGGATGCCTGAACTTGCTCATGATCAGGGCTTCCATCATGAAGTCGGCCTCGGCTATCGAAGTGGAGCGGGATGGCAGAGTTTTTACGGCAACCGGATGCTCATCGTTTCGGATCTTGTAAATGCCTTGGAACACTTCACCAAAGGCTCCCTGACCTAGTGGCCTGAAATATCAACATCGTCATTGAGCTAAATATTGAAAACGCTTTTGTAACTCGAGTATTTTGACAAGAACTTACTTGACTAAGGTGATGCTTTCCCTGGGGATTTGATCTAGGTCCTTGAAGCTGTAAAGATTTCCCTCAAACTCGTAATTCGGATTCAACTCGGTCATCATACTATCGGAGACGACACGTAGGCTCGTTAATTCAGTACCGTTACCGAACATCACCTGGCGTCTCCGTAACAAAGCCTTGCGAGTTTGATATTTATTGTCTACGAATAAAGTAAAGAACCAAATAAAATCAGTCTATTTCATTGGAAATTAATATGAAAAACGAATTAATAGAAGAGTCAGACTTACATAATGAGATACAGAGAAACGAAAAAGCTAGAACCAAGGCTATGCTCACGAATATTAGACCTATCATGATTTTTTGACGGTACCCATCATCTGCTTCGGGTATTTCTATGGACAGTTTCAATTACAGTTTGTGAACATTTATCGTTTACGTCAGTTAAATAAGAATTAAGCAAAAACTCACTTATACAGGATCTGCCGTCTTGGTCAATCATCCATCCACCCGGACATATGCATCGGGTATTGGTAAGGTGCTCATCGGTAACGATGCATCGAAAGTTACAACCGCAACCGGCAATCGCAGGAATAATCAGTGCTTCACCAGGACCCGGATTTACCTTCTCGAGAGCCGTAACAAACGACATCTTTGGAGATGCGTATGAATATCCACCTTCTCCGTTACCCGAATCAGCGTGACCGGTGTCACCACCTTGTCAGGATATGAAATATTGGATTATAGAATAAAAATTATCAAGAAAAATAAAAACAATTTTATCTTAACAACAGACTATCAAAAAAAACTGAAAGCGAACCTGAGTATCCACCTCCACCGCCACCAGAAACACAACCACCTCCTCCACCACCAAAGCCTCCATCACCGTAACCTTGTTTATTAGAGCTGCATCCGTAACCTCCTATACCTCCCTCCGATAAGGCCATACCATAAGCAATATTATTTGAATCATTTGACGATGATTTCAGCCAACCACCGCCAGCTCCTACAATTTTTCAGTGAATAAAAAATTATTTTATCATTCATTTCAATTATTTTGTTTACTCTTAGAATACTTAATTATTTTATTTTAGAAAAAAATTGTTAAGTATCTTTGTCATCTAAAGAGATTGAAACTATTGAAAATTGTTCAACATATTGAGAAATGAAATGCTTTTTTTATTATTAAATATTATAACAGCAATGAAATATAAAATTGTAATTGAAAAATGAAAAAACAGCAAACTATATAAATACAATAATATTTTTATATAAACGCTCCTCACCGGAATTCGGTTTGTGAGAAACTCCATTGGTTGCATTACGATGATACATTATCAAGCCTTTCCCATATGGTATTCCGTCATCCTGAAAGTTCGTAGGTCCAACCCCACCTCCACCTCCAGCTACTAGAAGTGGATGCTTCTTTCCCTCAGCATCAAGCTACATCAAGCATATTATTATTACTTAAGTTTCAACTGAGTGGAGTGATACTTAGAACAAGTAAATTTCATTTTACTTAAACTTGTTGAATGTATATTAGCAATTCTTTAATAACTGCAATTAATAAGAAACTCACAGTAAAAATAACGGTAGCTCCTCCGCCGCCACCCCCACCGTCCTTGATCTCCATCATCTTAACTAGTCGAATCATCTCCGAATATTCCATGTTTGAATTTGGATCTCCAGATTGCTGACAGGTATTATTCTTGGAGCCCAAAATCTACAACGTTTGAACGTGGGTCAGTGAGCATGTGCATCAGCCGCTACAGTCAGGTGTCAGAGTTTAATTTACCTTAGGGCAGGCATCACTGCCGGGCTGTCCAACCATGAAGTAGAGACTCTGACCTCTCTTCAGCTCGATGACGCCGTGGACCATTGCACCGTAGGCGTTCACTTGGGCGAGGGCTCCCGCACCACCGCGTGCCCCTTTTGCGACCAACCTGTTGCAACGGAGGTGAGACGCTTGCATTACTTGCTTTGCTCGTTTTAGTGGCAAAGAAAATGCTCGGGGCGAACGGAGAAAGGAAAGTGTTCAGAAGTTGTTGTGTCGTGGGAGTTCAGCCAATGTTCGGCCGAACTTTTAAAATAGTTTTGCTACGGCTTTTAAATTGGATCTTTATTAGCACGCAATTGACTAGAATCTGTTTGAATCATATCTTGGCTCTGCCGTTTTCACAATTATCTTGTATTTATTTTAAATACATTTTTACAATGACCTAGATTTCTTTCTAAATAAGTTTTCCTACGTAGATATGCGTAAAATCGGGCAATATTTTCTATTTTTCTCCAACTGCTAAATGACTTAGTATAAAGAACTAAAAGTTCACTTACGTGTAATGACCTCCGGCAGGAGCAATCCACCGTTGGATACCCTTGTTACGTAAAAAAGTATCAAGTCCATCTTCAGATTTAGAATTGTCGCCCAATACCTCCAGTTCCGTGTCGTTGTAATAATCAAAACACTGCTCCGGCGTCGGTCCAAATCGACCAGTGTTATTACAAGTGCTAATTTGAATTACTGAAAATATATTGTTAACAATCGGTTTAATTTCGATTTAAATGGTTTATGATTCTGGTATAGTACCTGTTCCATTCGAGAAATCGATATGCTTGGGTGGTTTATTATCCCAAGGGGGTATTTTCTGGTTATAGTAGTCGAAACTGCCAACAATATCGGGTGGCACCCCTAAACATACGAACCATTTTGAATATTCGTCAATTTTCATTTTCATAAAAAGTAGTGCGAGATGAATTCTTCGCGTTTCAGGATAAAATCATATAAATGCCCTGTACCTTACACGTTAATATTTTATTAAAAAAATATTTGATTACCGATGCCGAAGCATTCGGGGCTTAGCGAGATGTCGTCTAGGGCGACGTAAGCCTTCGACGATATTCCTTTGCTGACAGCAAATTGCAGGTAGTACTTGTATCGTACGTCGGGCAGACTAACAACTTTATTGTTCCAAGTGCCAGTGTTCGAGCGGTCCTTCAACCACCAGAGCTGCTTCACCAGATGTGGCCTTACTTGGATCAACATAAGACTCAGGCCCGATGACTGCAAGCCCGACTGGTAGTAGTAGAAACGTACCTACGCAATGTACAAGATCACTTTGTACATCTAACGTAAGCAAGCTCTTTACGCCAAGCAAACATTTAACGTGGGATAATTAGATTGTATCTTATTATTCGCGAATACATTTAATAAGGAATGAAATTACTAGAAAGTTTAAAGTAAAAAAATAATGATAGATGGTGCAATCATTCAAGATAAAATAAATATTCATGAGGATATCGGTTGGTTGTTGAACAATGCACTGTACAAAAACTAAACAAAATTTAAATTACTTACAAATTTAAAGAAATATTTTAATATTGGATTTTTAGCATTGACGTTTAGGAGGAGAAAAAGAATTTACTTTTTAAACTAAAATCGATACATTCCAGCACGTGCTTATTATTTGAAAAGTACGAGCAAAAAATAGCTACTCCAGTGAAAGAAATAAATATAATCCCTTAAAAGCTTATTCCGTATGCTCTTTTTCATACCGTATTTCTATCAGAATTCATAAGTTTTATTAAAAAGATAATTAAGTTCTTCCATTATCGACATACCACACCGAATGCTCGTATACACTTTCCGTCGATAGAAAACCAGCATATAGTGCGTATTACCGCAACATTTAATCAACATAAAGACCCGCCCAGGGAAAGTCCATAAGGCTAAAAAAAGCGTGTCCACATACGTACCATGCAAGATTTGCGGTACAGGCTCTGCGAGTTGCTGTGGTATGGCGGGGTCGGATTAAAAGTGGGGCTCTTCAATATTCCCTGGCTTCCCAGCGAGTTGCCCGTCAGGTCCACGTAGGCGTATGTGCCTGCGAACAAAAGCGCCGGGCGCGCGTTCCTTTACGCCGCTATGCGGTACACAAAAGGAGCCCGGGCCCCTTTCTCACTTTGTCACATCGTCATCGAGCATCATTCATTTTGATTTATCAGCGGCGTCGCTTATCGCGTGCGCGAATAAAAATGAGCGGATAAAGAGAAGCGCGTCCGTCTTCCGAAGCGCAGGGCCGAGTGCTTCCTCTTTCTGCCGAATAAATGATTCAAATTCTTTCGAGTCGAACGTTAATTTGCGATTTGGTTGAATTAGGCTTTTTTCGTGGATGATTGCTTTGTGGCATTTTTATCACAGCAATGAATTGGATAGTGGATGCGCAGTTGTAATAAAATTAAAATCACGATAACTCGAGAGAGCAAGAAAGCATTTGATTAAAACTAATTTGACCTCTTCACTTAAAGTAAATTAGTGCCTTGCAGTGTTTGTTTGTGTTCTTGTGATCCTTGTGTTGAGAATAAAATACATTCACTTAGAACTTTTTTAAAAAATTTTACTTGAGCACTGCAGTCGAAATAATTTATTTGACACTACTAAACCAATTTTTTTGAAACGTAAATTAAATGATCGGAAAGGTTTCCCTCACGAAAAATAATCTGTTTACAAATGTGCAAACTCACCGCTGTCATTTCGATAGGTGTGATCGTGAGTGGGACCCATCCTCTCGTCGGTCATTCCCTGCTGCAACGTCCACTGGAACTGCGCTCCTTTTGAATTCGTCCAGCCGCACCATCGGTTCTCGGGATTTTCGAAATTGCACCTGGCCTCTTCCGGCATTTTATCTGCCCCGACAAAAGGATCAATCAATCATGAAACTTGGCTTACATAAAATACGCGTGATCAAAATGTCACGTTTTTTTTTATCGAAGAATTGACGTTTGTTGACTTTCATTCACGTACAAAATTATTCATCGCAGAGTGACGCAAAAAGTATTTAGTAAAGCGGCTTACGAAGTATCAACATTCAAAGCAAAGGGGGTATAAAAGCATTTTTTATTTGTAATCCTCTGAAAGGAATTTCAAAGAGAGAAAATTATTATAACAAACAAAAATAATTAGCCGCACGTTTCCTGGGGCTTATAAATCGACTATGAAAAAAAAACTTTTAATAAATTGCTGAAGATGTCATTAGTGTCCGTTCCATTATATCAAAAGACCAGCGCAAAAATGCGAAATAAAAGCCTGCACCAAGTCTCCCGGTTATAGGAGAACCCAAAGGTCTATAAAAATGACGATAACGAGTTCCAAGAAGAACTCGTTAGAATCCGAGTCCCCGGCGTGAAAAGAAATTGCTAACAAACACGCAGCGACACCTCCCGCGGTAAATCGAGCCAATGTGAAAAAATGGAAAAAAAACAATCGCAGGTGTACGAGGAGTCGAATCGATCGGAGAGATGTGTATTTCTCTCACCGCAGTACTCGGTCTCGTCCTCGCCGGTCTTGCAGTCGCGGTTGAAGTCGCAGACGTAGTCGCGCTTCAGGCAGGCGCTGTCGTTGCACCGGAAGGACGTGTTGCAGTCGCCGTCCATGACGGTGCGGGCGCCCGGGAAGCAGTTCACCAGGCTGATGTTGTCGATGGCGATGCTCGAGTTCTCGAACGGCGCCTTGATCTCCAGAATTATGATGAAGTCCTGGCTCATGCCGCGCAAATTGAATTCCGCCACTTCCCATCTGGAATCGAATCGAACGCCGGAAACTCAATCAAATCTGAGAAGCGACTATATCGACTTGAAATTATTTTATGGCGAAGATCGCGACGGTTTATGCATTGCGTGTAAATGCAAGCTTTTAAAGGAGCGAGTTTATAGTATCTGATCAGTTTTTAATCAATTTATAATTTCGTAATTAGCGATTAATTTTTTTGGTCGTCACTTTAGATTATACGATGATAAATCTAAATGTTTTATGAGCAGCTGGAGTTTTGTGCAGATGGTTTAATGTAAAGAACGATTAATTAATCTTTGTGTCGCCGTTTGTATGAATAAATTCTAAAACGAGCTTTGGCCCAGTTGCAGCTTATAATATTATCTGATGTTTATCGGTATACATAAGATAATCAATGAAGAATTTTATTAAAAAATATTTAAAAACATCTAAATACCAGTTTTGATTTTATAGATTATAGAGATTATATCGACAGGCTGAATGAATCGGCGACCTACTTAAAACTCTTGAAAATCCACGAAAAATGATTCAAGCAATAACAAACAGCTTTAAGCAACTTACTTCGAATGACTCTAGTACGTATCTCTGATCCCCGATAAACTAATTGTCAGAAATTGCAAATATCGGAAATATTGACAGGCCAGAGACTGGTATCTGATGAATTTCCAATAGTTCCGTATCTGACGACAATTTGACTAAAACTCGATATTCTCGATTTATGCGTGGGCGAGCATCAGGCGCGCGGAGTCAAATATTTCCAGACGTTAACGAGGGGTCAATTTAATCCATCATTCAAATGGGTCTAAGTGCCAAGATGCACGGGATCAAAGCGAAACTTACGTGGCGTTGTTGCTTCCCTCGATTTCGCTGACGAGGGTCGACTTGTTGTAAGTCTCGATGATCAGGCTGATGTTGCCGTTCTTCATCTCGACTTGGTGAAACCATACCTGCATGTAGCAGTCAGAGCTCGTGCGGGGTATCACTACCGACCGCAACTGGCCCTCCTTCGCTCCGGTCATCCATAAAAATTTCCCTGTAATCAGGTTGGACATTATTGATTCATCGTTTACTCACTAGGAAAGTATCAAAATTCTGGATGATTGATTTTGTTGAAATTGCAGGACACATACATCGGACTACAGTCAAAGTTTTAGGCCCTATTATTAAGAATTTTCAAAATTTAGTACGAAAATTCTTTTTTCATATGATTCTGTCAAACCGTTTGAAAAGTTGGAGAAAATTTTTAACTTGCTGCGATAATTTAAGCTTATTAAAAACGAATGCATCAAACAATTGTACATTATATATTATATTTTTTCACTTCAATTTTTCATATCCTTTGGCGGAACCACATTAAAAGTAAAATAAACAAATTATAGAGTTTAAGAAACATTGTTTTGAAATTTATCTCTGACAGACCTTTTAAGTATAGTTAAAATAATATTGAGCGTCAGAATTTAAAATCTTGTCTTCTTTCATTTTTAAATGCAAGAAAACGTCCCCCGCAGTTTCAACAAAATTCAAAGTTATGATACTTCCGTAGTTTGATTATTCGAGCATCTTCTTGGAAAGCATTTGAATGTAAATTATATAAAAGTGTACTTTAGAGTAAACTCGCTTCTCGTGTTTACATAAAATTTGTAATTTAGCTGTTGCGTGTTTCTCGGAAATTTCACTGGAATCTCTTTTGAGAGTAATTATTTTAATCGATAATTGCATTCGAGCAACGAATTCATTAAATTCCTTAGCGATTATATATTACGTCGACTGATTGCATTACGGATAATTGGTTACACTTTCTAATTTACTCTCCCTTAATCGTATTTGCTTCATTTTAAAATTCTATTACAGTTTTTTCTCTTAACTGTTTATAATGCGTTTAAGCCTATTCGCAAACTTTTATTCCCTGGTAGAAATTTTTCGCCTACTGGCCAGTGGCTAGCAGCAGCTGGCTAAAAACTCGCTAAAAATGTTACGTTCGCCAGCGGCTGGCTAACCACTGCTAAGCGTTTCTAGCAGGGTTCTCGCTTCATTTATTTCGATCGGAACTACGCTCGAATGAAAAATACTCAGAATGAAAATGAGTGAAATTCGAAATTTTCCACTAAGAATAATACGTAGTTTTCAATGATTTATTCTCTACAGTAAAGTTTGCTGATTGCAAAACGTGTTTTTTTCAATAATCTATAATCCAAGTTTCCGATAGGACCCCACACAGAATACTTTAAATATAGTTTTTTTTATAAAAAATGAAATTTAACATAAATTTTTTTACGTCTTTAGATTTGTATAAATTCTAGAATTATATAAATGTAAGATTAATGAATAAAAATATTGTTTAAAGTGATGCATTTGAAAACTGCAGTAAAAGAAAGTATATTTTGTTGGGACAACAAAGACGTTTTTGTTCGCTCGAAATAAAAACATATATTATTACACTTTCCGGAAAAGCCTATTGTCTCTTCTCAGTTTCGTATTTAACTCTTTAACGTGTTTTATTTTACACTAGTCTTCCTCAGTACAATAAGTGTCCACAATTTAGCCCATTAAAGTGAATCGCTTATTTCAAGAAAACAATTCTTGCTAATTCGTAAGTCATCGATTCTAAAAATTTCCCTTACACCGAGTGTAATACTGCCGTCCTGATTAAAAACACCTTATCTACAAAAAACTCAAAATTGAGTTTTTATACCAATGTATTCACAAAAGTGTTATCTGCCAGATAATGCATTTTTACCAGAAAATTACGCTTTTTCGTAAAATTAGCTGAAGTTTTCTTGAATACCACTAGAGACAACAAAAAAATATTAGCAGGATCGTAAAGAGCGCACTCGAATGAGTCATCAAGATATAGACTGTCATCGTAAAGATTTTGATTAGATACCCTCTAAATATGAAAGAGTGACTATTCACTCTTTTAAAGTAACTAGAAGTCAAAATGCGCGCTTCGCGCGCTATGTAACCTGATAAAATGTAATAAATTTCATTTATAATATACGTCACAGTCTAATCAAATTTCAAAACTCCATATCAAACTGACCAATCACAATCAATAGAGGTTTTACTTTTCATCACTCTCTTTTTTAGTAAGGATACTCTCTTTTTAGTAAGGATAACGTAAAATAAGTGAATATTCACTCTTTCGACGCGAATTTCACTCTTTTACATTTAGACAGTACCTTCGCAGGTGCTAAAACCATTTCGCTCGCTTCATCTAAGCTGCGGATACGGCCCCGATCAGCATTGAAAAATCATAATGAATTCTAAATGAATTCTTAATGAATGCTTTTTTCTAGTAAGTTTTCTAATAGAATTCTTAATGATAGCTTTA
>JAXIUT010058011.1:0-10033 GCA_035586675.1 Eurytoma californica | reverse complement strand
GATAGAAGCATTTTTGTGTTCAATCGCTTCTGAAATTGGTATTCCCAATATCACTCAAAATCAAGATAAATATGGCTATTACTATTATTAATTCGAAAAAATTTGATTACATAGAGTTCAACTAACATACGTCTCATCATAACATACGCGAATTTTCCAACACTATGCACGAGCAACGATCGGCTGACGCTATATGCCTCTACGCGAAATTTCCCTTTCACGGGCGGAGGAGGCCCTCATGGTCGATTTAATGCCGAAACTTCGCCCCGCGGCGAATCCGATTCTCGTCCCGACGGTGCACTTTTTCCCTCCTCGCGCTCGCTCGTTCGCGTTTAAGGAGGAAGTGCATTGTGCACTTTACGGTGTGGCCCGTCCACGCGCGCGCGGCTCAATTTGAAATTGAAATACCAGTGCGTGCTCGAGCTCTCAGTGCCTGCAACTCGCTTTATTTCCGTCGTTCGCGTTCCTTTTTTTTCCTCCTCTCCCAGGGGCGGCCTCCTTTGCCCTTATCCTTCCTTTTATTTTACGCACACGTTGACCCGATACCCGAGCGAGTCACGCTCCTTCTTTTTTTTTCGGGTCGAAAGTTGACGGCGCTGCCGGGGAGATCTCCGCGCGGAAAATTAAATTTTACTGCGCTCGCGGAGATGATTTCACGGTGGTGAGATTGTACGGAATAAAAGTGATTTTCGCAGCGCGCGGCCTCGTTGCCGGTACTGTTGTGTTATCACTGCTAGCCTTTTTCCTCCGCGGCTGCAGATGTTTCCTCGTATGTGGAAAATTTTAAGTTGAATGATAAAACATTAAAATTTAGTGGACAATGTCGTTGGAGTTCACTGCAAAGCTCTTTATAAATGTATATATATACTTTGCAATTAAGATAATGGATAAGATATCAAGGTGTTCAAAAATATCGTGATGCTCAAAGAATTTATTTACTTTAGAGTGTCAGAAGAAAAAAAGGATCGCAAGTTTATTTGAAAATTCTACTGTTTGCATGCATATTAGTTTAAAGTTTTATGCAACGGTGATTGCGGGGCTCTTTTCTGAATTAATCTGAATTTTAATAGGAATTTACTTTATTTACTTTATTTTTTTATTTAATAGGAAAAATACTTTCAAGTCAAACAAAATTCGAATCACATTCACGGAAGACCTTTGCAAACCCAGCGTATCGGCGGTACTTTTTTTCCGTGGACGTCATGCAAGATGATTATCTATTTTAAATAGTACATAACGCTGAAAGGTGGATGAAAAAGGGATGCACGGTAGAGACATCGCAATTAATCACTTTTCATAATTCTTCATCCACGAATAGGTTGGCGTGTTCGGACTTAATCAGGAATATGAATTTTTGCTCCTTCCATGAATCAATCCGTGGGTCGATCCTGCCGTTCGTGTCATCCGGCTTTTACAACACGATAAACATTTCCTTAATTTATTTCTTTTATTAATGTTAGAGCGCGTATTGCGGTCACTTCGTGTAATATAACTGCAGCGTTATTTTCCTTGCGATAGTTCTTTATATGAGCATTTTTTCACAAATAGGAAGATTTATTTTCTTTTTATTCTTCTATTTTAAATTGAGTTTATTACTCTTCGAAACAAAGTCAAGAAAATTTATAACTTTCAAGTTACTAAGAGATTGATTGAAGATTCTGAGAATACAATGACGCCATAGAGAATGATAATTTACCAATAATTAATACATTCTAAAAGTAATTATTGAGTATTTAATTCGTTAAGAGATCTACGAACTTTGGGTAATCCCGTGACAACAGAATTCAGAAAAAAATCGGTTTAACGAAAGGCTAAGAACTGATATTCAATTTATTTATAAAATTATATATTCAATTGTTTTCATGTGGTTTAAAGTAAGGAAGGTTTAAAATTCGTTGTCAGTCAACAATTCCAAATAAAGAGTGGATAAAAAATTAAGCTTAAACAGTTCTATATTTTTTTATTAATGTATATTCCGATGTATATTACTTACATTTGTATTAATCAACTGCGTGATAGTAATCTATTTTATAGATTAATCGAGATGTGCAAAAAGTCTATACCAAGATCAATAAATGTACGATTCATTATTTTTATACTGGAACATAGCAAAAATTAATTATTATTCGCATTTGGCACAACAATCAGGATACGGTTTAGTTAAATCTTCTTTTCCCAGCTTCTGACAGGGATGTGGTGGACAGCTAAAAATTAAATTTTATAATATATTATATATATTATAAATTTTATTTATGGTAAAAGTGTTTTTTAATAAAAGAATAACAATTAAATTGCAATAATAATCAAGGTAAGAATTATACATGAAATATATTAACAAATTAACCTTTCCAAAGTGAAAGAGCCCCCATGTACTGTGTAACCAATGCAACTATTCTTGTTTTCCATTTTAAGTATCTCTATGTAAGCCTCGCAAGAAATATCTGCTGGACATTGTTGAATTGCTGTTGCTCTTCTGTATCGCTCATTTGGAAGAGCTGAAATAAATATTTTACTCTTTTATAATTCAATGTCACTTTTTACTATAAGTTTTTATTATAATTATATTTTTTTTACTACAATTTGTAAGAGTGAAAAAATAATTTTTAAGTATAAACATTCTAGAAATAAATAGGGGAAAGCGAGGCAATGTGAACTTTCGGGGCATAGTGGGCCATCCTTTCAAATATGTTTCATTTGCTGTAAAAAAACATTTCTTAAAAAGTTTCATTGAAAATAAAGTGTTTTAAATGAATATCATTATTAAATTGATTTATTGCTATATACAAAAATTATATATAGTAATACATCAATAATGATATTCTTTCAAAATGCTTTATTTTTAATGAATCTTGCCAAGAAATGTTTTTCACAGTAAATGAAACATATTTAACCGGGTAGCCCTTTATGCCCCGAAGGTTCACATTGCCCCAGGCCCGCTATGTCCCATTCTCCCCTATAGAATTTCGTACTTAAAACTTTTTAGCGTGTCTGTATATTATTTTTCATGAAATAAACAATTAGAATAGAAATTGTAAGAACGACACAACAAAATGTAATAATATTGCCATTTTGCAATTAAAATAATAAGAAGTTTTACTTTGCTTACCCTGAATTAAGCCAAACAGAAATACGCTGACAGCTATAAGGGCCAAAGTGAATTTCATTTTTAAAACGAAAAATATAACCGATTCTACACTAATTTAATCGAGTGAATGCTGAAAATTATGCGGGAATACCTTATTAATATAGCCCCATCCCCACCTGTTTCCTTAGTGGTAGGCAATGGACGTCATCTTAAGTTGCCGAACAGGCTCTGGCCATAGCCTTCAATACTGTCATCTTGATGAGTTGTGCACAGATTCAAGGCAAATCCACTAAGGAAAATTATACAAACTCGTGTTTTTTATAAAACTGTATATTCTATAATTTGATTAGCATTTTTTAGCAAGAAAATTTTTAAAGTACATAATCATTTGATGACCTATGTACACATCACTTTAGCATTTTAATTTAGGTGTCTTACGACACAAATTGTTAAAGATTTTTCTCCTTTTTGCCTTTCATATTTGAATTTTAAATTGCTACGTTAATTAGATTTATCGCTTTAAAATCTAATTATAAATTCGAATGAAGATTCAATGAAAACAATTGCGCAATCGCTGCTAATTTACCAGTAATTAGCACTAGAAACTGTTATTTATACTATTTTCAAAATGGAGGATTTGAGGAAAACACATGTTCAGCAAATTATCAAGAAATCTTGATTAATGAAAATCAAAGAAGTGAAATGTCAAATACATCAACAAGCGATAGCGTAAGCTAACGAGGATTATAAAAATCTGTTACATAATCCCGCACCCGAATGTAAGCAGTGTTATCTAAAGATGTTTTAGCGAAACCACACTAAAATTGTGGATCTTCTACTTTTTACCAACTGTAGACGTTTTTCCCTAATTCGACTTTAGAGTAATAATCATTTCTTCACAGCTCGCCATCGACTAGAGTAAAAAAAAATTGCTTGATCGAATTCCCCTTAAAATATCAGATTTATAATAAGATCACACGGTTCATCGAACTTTTAAAAGCTTCTCAGTTCCGAGCGAACGCTTCGGCGCCCCTGACGGGAGATCGCGGCGCAAGTCGCGGAAAAGAAAGCCACAAACGCAAATTCCCCGGCGGAAAAGTTTCCGTTCGAATGACCGCGGAAGTTTCGGAGGCGTCGCATCCATCAACGTCCCCGAAAAGTGATTTAAGAGAAATGCACATAGACGCCCGGGCGTTAAAGACCCGTAGACGAGTAATTCGCGTACTCGCCCTTTCAATCGTTCTTTACAGGGATATAAATTCTCATACCTTCAATGTGTCGACGTTAGTCGTAGAAATAAGATCCATCTGATTCGATTAAATCGCTGCATTTCACGAAATAAATTTTTTTTTTTAATCTAAGAAGATGCGGTTAAAAAATGAAATTATTTGATAATTCCGTTTATTACTGTGTTCACATTTGTTTATCATTTTATATCGCTTCGTCGATTAAAAGTTAAAATAAAAGATGTATTCAAATCTTGCCTTGAAAATTGGTATGCGTTTATTTTATGGATACGTGATTGGCACAATTTGCTTATACAATTATAAATTTAAGTAAACCAGCGGTAGTTTGTCTGCTTTGATATAATAATAACATTGGAGATGTGCACAAAATTTAGACTGAGCAGGTAAATACTACTGAGTTTTAAGATATTATATAATTGCAAAAATTACGATTCACTTATTCGCATGTGGCACAACAACCAGGATAAGGTTTGCTTAAATCCTCGTTTCCCAGTTTTGAGTCTCCCGCGCAGATAACAACTCCACAGCTGCAAATAAAATTTAATTTTATCACAAAAGATTTTTGGCATTGGGGTAATAAAATTGCAATAAAAAGCGTATTAAGAAAAAGTTACGTTTTCCATTCAACAGTGTTGCCAACTATTTCGTATCCTGTGCAGGCATTCAGTTGTTTAAGTCGGTCCTGAACATACAGTTCGCAGAGAACATCTTGTGGGCACTGATCAATTGATACGGCTCTTTTGTATCGGTCATTTGGAAGAGCTAAAATAAATATTTTATTCTTCGGTAATTTAACTATGTATATATGGATGTGTAGCATTTATAATTATATTGCTTAAGGTCGGCGCAGATTAGTTATCACTAAATTCTTTTCTCAGCTCTACTTTGAAAACAACCAACGGAAATATAATTCTTGCAAGGCGCACATATTTAACAAGTTTTTTTTATTAAATTTTTAACATTACGTTAAATTTAAAACGTGCTGCATCTTAATTGAAACAAATAAAAATATTTCAAGCATTAATAATCTATCGTCACTAGCACCAAGTTAGTCAAAGTTAAGCAAGGCAGTTATTGCATTGTATTTAAAAAAATAAACAAAAAATGTTAAGAAATGACAACTAATATTGATAAATATTTCGTTTTTTTTTTAATAGGAAATTAAAAAATTTAGAAATAATTAATATATTTTGAAACATATACGATAACCCTATCAAATCGTAGAAATAAGTTCTATTAATTTTACTTACCATTAATCACGCCCAACAAGCACATGCTGACAGCAAGGATAGCCACGGCGAACTTCATTTTTTTAAATAAATGTTACTAAGGCTCTCGTACAATCTTAACCGACTGAATGCTGAAAATGCAGTGACATCCCACGTTCATATAGCCTCATCCCCACTCGTCTCTTTAGTCACAAGCAGCAATCCTTAATATAATGCATCAATGCACATTGATAACATCATCCATCATTTAACACTCGATTTAACATGATACTTTTGATTCTTATTAATTATTTGCCCCCAACTCAATTATACAAATAGTTTGAAGTTACATTAAATTTATATTTTACGACTCTCTGGACTAATTTATAATTAAAACAATAGTTTCAAAAATAAATTAAAAGTGCTAAATGTACATCAAGCAGGATGTATTTTTTAAATATGTGCATTTTCAATGATGAAGAACTTACGTGTTCTATACAATTTCAAGACAAAAGTCATACGAATTATCCTGTCTTGTAAATTTCAGTGATTAAGTTTTTGCCGATTACTTTAAAAGACTTTAAAAAAGCTCAATCGTAATTGAACTTTGATAAGTTAATTTAGTTAACAATATTTATATAAATATTCAATTAATGTTTTCATTTCAAATATATATTTACAGCAATATCATCAATTCTTTAAACATTGTGATTGCTGATTTATAAATAGATCTTTATGGTGATTATTACTCGTAAAAATTATTTAATTTATAAATTGCCAAATAATAACGCAATAATAGTTAATAATTGTATTTCAATCTTTAGTATATTACATTTAGTATATTCTGTGCTCTTTTACTCTCTTACTAACATTACATCATCTTATTTTTTTTACTACCATATTGCATGAATACAGTTAAATTAATCAAAAGTGCTTTCAAATGACTTATTAGCACTTACAACACTTCAATAATTCGTAAAAAATTTCAAATTTGCAATAGTCTTTTAACGGTATAGCATTAGCTGTTGCTTCAGTATTTTACCCTTTTCCATATTTGTCCTTCACACTGTACGTTATGAGACAACTAAAAATTGCATTTTTGAATTAGGTAATTAAATAATAAAAGTTAAAAAACAAAATAATTATAGAATATTACGTACTTATGGTTGCTGGTTTAGTTTTATCGATGATTTCGCAGTGGGCACAGCATCCAGGGAAAGGTGCGTTTACATTTACTACTCGTTTTGAGTTTTCACCGCATTTGGCATAAAAGCAACTGAAAATTAATAATAGCATTAATATTATTAAGATGCTATTCTAATTTTTCAGTAAATAGTATAATTACTTAATCAACCATGACAGTAGATACGCATAAACTTAATAAAATACGTACTATATCCACTGTATGTTCCGTCCGTCTAGACTATAGGTGTGACATACATCCATAGTTTTTGATTTCTTTTCAGCATAGGCTTTGCAGTCCTCATCAGCATCACAAAATTCATCCTCTACATTTCGTTTAAGACGACCGTTTGGATTCGCTAAATATAAATAATCATTAGAATATTTTTCATAAAACGTAGTAAATGAATTTTTGAAAGTCTAAACTGAAAGTGCATTTCCATATATAAAATATTGGCGATTACATACAGAATATTTAAATAAGCTAGTACTTTTTTTATTGATGAAAATGAAATGTTGAAGATTTTTCCATAATTTTTCCAGAAAGTAAAAAAATGACGTAAAATTATGAGAAAGAAAATCTTTCATTTATAATTTCATTTAAAAAAATTTCTTAAAATACATGCATGAACGATTTAACAATTTTTCGTTAGAAATGATACTAATTATTGCACACTTAAACCTTTTCGCTATTATTATTTTATAAGATAAATAATTAAAGACGATTTTTTTAATTTATATTAATAGGTACTATAAAATTTTGACTTTGCTTACCTTGAATTAAGCCAAATAGGCATACGCTGACAACAAGAAGTGCCAAAGTGTACTTCATTTTTACTACCAAAAATACAATTGATCTTGCCCTAAATTAACTGCACGAATGCTGAAAATACGGTGGTGCCATGTTTATATAACCCAGCTATCTCCTCAGCCATAGGCAAAAGACGATAAGTTTAGTCATAATATAAAAAACGTGCTTGATAAACCAGTAGAGCAAAAATTCATATTCATCATTGTTTATAATTTACATGATATATAGAAAAGACACTTTTTTTCTTTTTTTTTAACACAAAAGATACATTCCTTGAGTTAAACCAAACAAAAAAATTTCAACTTAAACAATTACAAGGATGAATTTTATATTTATTTTCTTATTTCAAAAAGTATATTCTTTTAAATCTGTTTATCGTGGCACATGTTGTTTATTAGTCGTCAATTACATAAAGTGGAAAAAAAACTTTGTGATGTAACATCAAGATGATATTTTAGCTTTATTTTAGCGAATTTATTTTAACGCATTAACAAGTTGCGCCGCAAAGTAATTAATTTTTATAAGACAAACGTATCCCCATGTAACTGTTTTCTTTTGGCCATAGTCTATATTAAATGTATACATATTACTTATTATATATTAATTCATTTAATTAATTATAATACTGTAACCATGTAGCTCTAACAACCATTGTTTTATTGTTCTGTTCACAGGTATTTTCTCATTTAGAAGTTTTCTTCAGTATTGGCGGAAAGTTTTACACAGGTGAACCAATAACGTACAATTCTGTGGAAGATGGCATTTTCGAGCACGCCCACAATATCACCGTGAAACTTCACAATCGAGTTGGAAAATTTGTTAAACTTCGTCTTCATTTTTCTGCCAAATGGATTATGATAAGCGAAGTTGCCTTTGTCTCTGGTAAGTTCCAAATTTTATGTTCAAATCATCTTTTATTGAATATCGAAATACACTAGCAATTTAAAAAAATATAAATTTATTTGTTATCGTTATTTTCGACTTTGTATTCTGAAAGAGCGCGAATTATGCAAAATTTTCAAATTCGAGGACTTTTTTTTAGTCATTGTAAGCCATTTGAACATCACACAGTCAGTAATTTTTCAAGCGTAATATTCTAGAATCGATTCGACGGAACGATCTCAAATTGGTGAATGTAATGTACGTCAAGCACCACCCTTGCAGTGCCGTGAGAGATAAAACGTAGGCGCGATTCCGACGCACGTATTCGCGCAGGGGAAAGGGACAGAGGCGATCGGCGAACTAGTCTAGCCGTCGCAGCTCGTTAATGACAATGCTCGAAGCGACCATTCCGCCCCGTTCAGGGGCTATTTCCTGCCTCGTTCCCCGCTCCTTTTTCCCTCGTTTTTGCATTTGCCGCTCATGTTCCACCGGAGCTTTAAAGCCCGCCCTTCTCGTAGCATACAGACGAGGTGTAACTGTAGTGGAGGCGCTGCATTAATAATGCTATGGTCGCGCGGGTGCTTTGAGTTTTTTAATTATGCAACTGTTATTGACTTTATCAGGATATTCCTGATTTCTAATACGTCCGATTCAGTATTGTAATTAGGCATTCACTATTGTAAGCGGAATTGATCGATTGATTTAAATTTGAATGACAAAGGATACTCAAAATAATTTAAATATAAACTTGTTCTTGACTCGCGTGTTACATAATAGTATTTTACGTACCTTCTGATGAAGACTGATTCAAGCAGAAGAGAAAATCAAAATTTAATTTAATTTCACACAATTTAGTTTAACGCACGTGCTGAAGATCGGTTTTTCCACGTGATGAAGAAAGAAATAAACGTGGACAATAATTTTTTAGTATAATTTGTTATACTATCTTTATTACAACGAAAACTTTTTACACAACTATTTTACACATTAATATATTTATAGGGGTTTAAAAGATTGTTAAAAAATTTATTTTTTTTGCCGTATTTTAAAAATAAAAAATATCCTAGAATTTACCGCCGGTCAGAAGAGGTTAAATAGTGATAAAAATATTACTTGGGTAAGAGAGAAGATAAAAAGTAGTTTTACTTTTATAAAAATCCTTTTAATGAAAATTGCAATCATATGCACAATAAAATCATTTTTCTAACACACTTTCTTTTATAAACTCGATCAGTAAAAATCACACTTTTTCCGTGAAAAAAATCTTGTACACCGCCTCGCACTTCTCATATCTTTTTACGACCCTTTTACGAGAGAAAATTCGTCTATCCAACTAATGTTCCGTTATAAACTCTACTCGAGAAAAAAAAAAGTAATGAAAAAGAATCTAAATGGCATGCAAGAGACCGATAGAGCGTCGGACCCCTTTAGAATCCCACGCGTTGGAAGCCGGGGCGTGCGAGCGAAGTTTGCGGTGAATTTCCATTAGGAGCGCTAAATCAAAGACCTAAAAATTGGCACTCGCTCAGGAGGTCAAGCAAAGAGAGAGAGAGAGAGAGAGAGAGAGAGAGAGAGAGAGAGAGAGAGAGAGAGAGAGAGAGAGAGCGGGGGGGGGGGG
>JAXIUT010058000.1:0-10035 GCA_035586675.1 Eurytoma californica | reverse complement strand
AAAACTCTAATGTGATTATGTCCTGGTTTAATATATCAATATTAAAGTCACCAACAACACAATGATTTTTAATATTTCTTTTGGTTTTGAGAAAAACGTCTAGGCTCTTTATGAATTCAGTGATTGATAGGCTATGTGACCTATATATTGATGATATTACAAATGTTTTATCTTTGTCTAATTTTAATTCAGTATTAATGATACTCAACTTATCATATAATTCAATATTCGTTGTTTCTACTATATTTTCTTTGATATATATTACAACACCATCAGATCTATTCAGTCTGCTCTCATTGTAGTACATTTTGTAACCTATCATGTTAAAGTAATGATAATAATCTAAGTTCCAGGATTCCGAACATATAATCATCATAGGTTTAACCTTCAGAGACTCAACAAGTACCTGCAGTTTTGTGAAATTAGAATTTAAGCTTCTTATATTAACATATAACAATAGATTTTTTAATTCATTACAATTATAGTTAAGACTCTCAAGGTCATTACAAGAACTTTCTTTGCTTATAAATTCTATATCACTACATTCATTCATTATGTTCTTGTAGTTGTAATTTCTGCTAAATCGGATACACTACCTCTAGTTGATGACGCAAGCGATTCTCTGCTTTCATTAAGAGCCTTGAGTGTCATCAAGTTCGTTGTTCTGTTAACCTCGGGCTGTTTCTTCTTATAGTTGCCTACTTTACCAATGAACCTCGGTACAGTAGGGTTTACTTCATAACTTGTAGATTCAATAAACTTCCTTATTTTTGCTTTGAGGATTTCACACTGCAACGTGTCAACTGCGACATGGTCAGTTTTATATTTAGTGTGAAATGTGTTATTGCTATAACAGCAATTTACACATTTGTCACTATTTTTACTGTCACAAGTAGATGTTTTATGTGCACCTGCACATTTTAGGCACACTACCTTGTTAGGGCACTTATTAGCACTGTGACCGACTCTTCCACAATTAAAACAAGGTTTCACATTTACTACGTCATATACTCTACAACATAAGTGTACTAAAAAGATTCTATCACCATTTTCTTTAATTTTTTTATGTAATTCTGATGTTACTTCCATTAGTATTGTATATGATCCGTTTCTTTCATTCTTGTAGTAATGAACTATTTTTCCTTTTTTATTGCAATTTGAGAAATTTCTACCATTTATATCTTTCTCAATTGTAGTTAGAGTATTGTCCTTGATCAAAAGTCCAGTAATTCCAACTATTTTTATTATTGGATTCTTCGGTTTCTCTTTTTCAATATCATAAATGTGATTTAATTTGGCATTGAGCGTTTTTTCTGCAGCCTTAGCACTTTCGACATTCATACAGCTTATAATTACAGTGTCTTTTTTCCCTTTTGTTATCTTTTTAGTCTGAATTCCCTTGTCACTTATTATTTGACTTATTACGTTATCTTCCATATTAGATTTATCATTTTCGATTTTTCTTTTTATAATTATTCTAGGTACACTATTAGGTTTAATATTTATTTTTGGAGTAAAGCTTCTATTAGCCATGATATCAGCATAAGTTCTATTATTACTTTTATATAATTTCCTTTCATTCTCCAAGAGTTCTGTGAGTCGTTTGTTTTTATCCGCAAGTTCATGATTTAGTTCTCTAAGTAAACTATTTTCTACTTGGATTGACGCTATCACTGTATTCTTATCAATATGTTGTTCATATGCTGTTGTGGAATCATCCAAATCCATATTATCGTTTCTAGATTCTTGCAATAATGTCTCATATTTCTGTTTTAACGTCGTATATTCAGTAACAAGATTGTTATATTTGGCATTTTGGGTATTTAGTAATTGTTTCTTAGTTTCATTTTCTTTTTTAAGATATGCTATTACAACAGTTGGATTCGCATTTGATGAGGTTATGTTCACGTCCTCGTGGTCACTACATACCACTGAAATCCCACTCAGATAACGTCCACCTTTTTTTTTATTGAAATCACTTTTATGAAAAACCTCCTCACATAATACACATACCACTATACTACATTTCTGTTTATTATGACACTTAAAAGTAATATCTGGTGGGATTGCCTCGGGAGGCAGCCCCTCCTCGTCAGCCATATTGGCCGGATGTGTAATTAGGTTAAAATATTTATTATTAGCTTTGGTTTCCTAACCAAATTATTAAATATTGGGCTTCTCGATAGCCCTAATATTTATGAAATTATAAAACAATTATGATTTCTTATACGTGGGCGTCACATGACAAAAAATCCAACCCGCCCCCAAACAAATTTTATACCCACCGTACAAAAAGATATCAGCTTTTCTAATTGTTGTCATTACCGTAACCTAAAACATCGTCAGCTTGATCAATTTTGGTGAATCTAGGCTTATTGTTAGTATTTTGTGATTGCTGATTAACAAATTATTTGATTAACTAACCCAAAAAGACCAGCGTAAACGCATAAAATTAAAGAAATTTAAGTAAATTTAACTGGTTTTTGAACTTTTGAGATATATAATCATTATAATTTCTAAAACTCTTCAGCCAGAAATCACATCAAATACTAACAATTTAATCTCAGATTCATCAAAATTAATTAAACCGATGAGACTGTAGGTTACGACAAAGCCAAAATTTGGAAAAGTTCATATATTTGTATACGGTGGGTCTAAAATCTTTTATGTGGGCTTATTTTTTCATAAATTTAATATACTTCCAGCATATTAATTTTAAGAAGAAATTTTAAAGGTGGTGGACCGGTTTAACGCCAAACCCGCTCTCAATACACCACAATGCTCATTTCGATAATTCATCATTCAACAATTATTTTTGCTTCACAGTTCATATTTTATAAAACATGGACAATTTTTCAAAAATCATGAATAAAGTCATCTTATATTTTTATATAAATTTATATATATTTGCATACCCGTTGATATACAATATAAATTCCACTCATGTTCACTTACATTGTTTCAGCCATGTGTACCTTTATTTTTTCACAAACGATCTCAACAATGTATTGAAAAGTATGGTACGAATTTATTATTGGGATGGCGCCCGGATTCTACTATGCTTGTTCTCGCAGTAAGTAATTTAATACATATTGTCATTATGACAAATTTTTTTATATTTAAATGATATGTGATACGAAAATTATCAAGGAGTTTATCAAACTTCATGAATTTTAAAGCATATGATAATAACAAGCGATGGTTTCTGAGAAATTAATATTGCTGAAACCATTCTTATCTTTTATTATATTTACAAATGTAACCTCATATGCTTAATTAATTCTGAATGGTAGATATCGTAACGCGTTTTCATGTTGTCAACGCTCTTTATTCATGTTTTCAGTGACATCCTTTTCTCTCTTTTTACTCAGTCTCTCATCATCCATGTTATCAACCATATATTTTTATCTCTTCTTTCTCAGTCTTTCTTCACTCATATTATCAACCAAATCTTTCTGTCTTTTCTTTCTCAGTCGCTCATGATCCATACAGTCAATCACATCCTTCTCTCTTTTCTTCTGGACTCTTTCTTCGTTCATGTTATTAACCACATCTTTCTCTCTTTTCTTTATCCATCTTTCTTCATCCATATTATCAACCAAATCCTTCTCTCTTCATTCATATCATCAACCAAATCCTTCTCTCTCTTCGTTCAGGTTTTCAACTCTATCATTTCTTCTTTTTCTCTTTAAAACAGAATCACTGAGATTTTCGACAAATCTTTTTTGATTAATATATTTTTTTTTAATAATATCGTTTATTGCAATAACTTTTATAGTCTAGTTTATAAAAAGAATTTTGACATTCGAGAATATCATAATGACCACTATCAGTTCACCTGATAATAAGAGATCTAACTTACTCTATTATTTACAGATCCAAATTCTCTTATAGTTTTTCCTTCTCTTTTAATAACATCCTATACTTGAAACAAATTTATAAATGCAAAAATTTCTACTTCTCCAACAAAAATACTATTTTTTGACATTTTTGTAATCATTATTGGTTGAAACTAATATTTCAAAGTAAAATTTATCACCTATGATAAAAGAAGCATAAGATGACCTATTCGCGACCACATTGTTTACTATTCTAAGACGAATTTACCTATGTTTCTCTTGGTCGTTATAAAAAAATATGCAAAACATCTAAATAAGCAATTACCATCACCTACAATTTTAACTTCAAGATTTAATTTATTAATCTTTTATAATATTGTAATAAATCTCACAATAAGCATTTAAATACTCAGTAAAAAATAGAATTTTTGACTTAAAAATTAAATAAATTGAAATTTGTTTACAGATGAAAGTAGAATCAACTAAGATCTGCTGATACTTGATTAAAAATCTGAAAATTAAAAAATAATTACCTGTTTAATTTCTTTTTTTAAATAACTATGTTTTTGATACTTTTGATTTAATATTTTTGTGACTTTTTTAAGGAGCTATGGAACATATAGCCCATTTTCTCAGTTATTTATCTGGAAAAAAAGAATTTCAGATTAAAAATTATTTTAATATTATATATTAACAGTATATAACATTTTTTACTAATTTTTATTCATTCGGAGTCATAACTCCATCTGGAACCTGAGATATCAGTTGTTGAATATTCTTTCCTTGCACGACAACTGCAGACCACAATTTTTAACCAATTAAGTGAGGCTTGGCTTAAAATGTTTGTTTTTAATGTCATTTAGGGCCAAAGCTATTAGTTTGTTATTTTTTTACTTGTATCAAATACCTAGTGTCTTAAAAGCCACATTAAAAGTGAAAAATTCCATTTTATACATATTTACTTTGTCCTAAAAAAGAAATAAATTTACTATCCTTAGTAAATAGCTTCAGTCCTAAATGATATTCATAGCAAATATTTTAAGCCAAGCCTCATTTAAATTGGTTAAAAATTGTGGTCTGTAGTTGTCGCACAAGGAAAGAATATTCGACAACTGGTATCTCAGGTTCCGGATGGATTTATGACTCCGGATGGATAAAAATTAGTAAAAAAATTTATATACTATTAATATATAATATTAATATAATTTTCAATCTGAAACTCTATTTTTTCATGTAAATAACTGAGAAAAGTGGCTATATGTCCCATAGCCCCTTAATATGTTTTGATTTTAAATTAAGTTTTTTCAGTTTTCTATCTACATCATCCTTATCATTAACATCACCTGATTCTAAATTAATCAAATAATCAAATTTTTTTTAATTCATATTCAACAGATTCATTAACTGATAAATAATAACGTATTTATAGAAATTATTACATTTTTTTACTTTAATAATTTTTTTTTTATATATTCTTTTTGCCCTCAATATTTTCATCGACCTTTTTTTCATTAAAAATAATCTATTGGATCTACAGTAGAAATATTTTTTAATTAATTTTAAATTTTTTTATTAAATTCTGCTCATTTTGCCCAGTCATTTCATTCATGCCTATGTACCCGGACACATTTTACTCCAAACATTTTTACCCGATTCAATTCAAAATAATTATTTGAGGCTAGGTGTTTTATTTACATATTTGAGGTTAGGTTTTTCATTTATGTTGCTGAATATGCACACGTGCAGATGGATATGTGCGTAATACGCGCAAGTGTTCGCGCCATCTCTTTTACTTTTCCAGCTTCCGCACGCTGTCTCTCAGTCGCTCGTTATGTCTAGTGGTCACTTTTTTCCCGAGGCGCGTGATACGTGTACATATACGTTGGCTTCGAAAGTTAAGCTCAGCACTTTTTAGCTATACGCTGTTATATCCTGAGTGACGTGCTCCGTGAATTTAGCATCCGCTTAAGATTTTCGTTGCGCGTGGAATGCGCCACACGATAAGAGGTGTCCGATGGACTTGAGACGCTGCGCTCAGCAGCGTTCTCACGATCCGGGAGCTGGACGAGCACCCGATACCTCTTCATCCACAAAGAAAACCATCGTGCGGCTCGACGACGAAGTCGTCCGGTGCCCTTTTACCAAGTCGGTCGAAACCCGCGCTCTCGCCGGACCTAGTGTGGTCCGCGCGGCGCGCCCCGGCGTAAAATAGCAACCGTACACTCTAGGCGAACCAACCTATCAATTTTAAAAAACAAACAATAAACAAAACTTTAACTATATATTACTTGAAGACTAATCAAACTTCACTTCATTTAAAAACATTCGATAGAAAATAAAATAAAATTATAAACTCTTAAGTCTAAATATTTTCTAATTTAAAAATAAATTCTATACTCTGAATTCAGTGATGCCTCTCATTACCAGTCCCTGCAGCCTGTCCAGTATTGCTGAGCCGGTTTGTAGTTTGCTTCTGGGCCACCAGGCTATTGCTCCATGCAATAGTCTGGGCCTCAGAATCGCTGTGTAGATCCATTTGAGCATTTTAGGTTTTAGTCCCCATGTCACTCCAAATGCCCTTCTGCATGCCCAAAAGGTAGCTGTAAAGCTGGCCTTTTTGTTTTGCAGGTGTTTGTCCCATCTTAGTTTCGAATCGAAAATAACTTCCAGGTACTTGGCCTTCTTTGAGATAGTAAGCATTTGCCCTAGTAGTTTAATGGGTCCTATTTCTTTACCTTTATATATGCTTGTGAAATTCACAAGCACCGTTTTGCTAGGGTTGACGGATAAATCCACTTCCCTGCTCCATTTCATTACCAAATTCAATGGGAACTTCATCAGTTCCCTTATTGTTAGTGTGTTCACATCGTCACCCATGACCAGGATAAGCACATCGTCAGCGTAAGCTTGCGTATATATACCTAGGTCATTCAATCTCTTTAGAAGCTCATCGACTACTAGGGACCAGAGAGTAGGAGAGAGCACTCCTCCTTGAGGGCATCCTCTCGCCCGCCGCCCCCCGCCCGTCGACAAACCCCAATGTGCTTCTGTAATTCTGTCCTTTAGAGAACTACGAATCCACCTAACTAAAGTTATGGGGATCCCGTGTCTCTGTGCCCCCTGGCAAACGCTCTTCTCGGTTGTGAAGTTGAAAGCTCCTTCTACGTCCAAGAATGCTGCCAGTACCATGCCTCTATTTTTCATTCCTTTCTTAATTTTGGTAGTCGCTTCACCAAGTGCCGAGTCCACAGACTTCCCTTCCCTGTACGCATGTTGCGCATGGTGTAGGGGGCAGTCATTAAGAGCCTCATCCTTGATGTACCGATCTACTAACCTTTCCAATGTTTTCAAGGGGAAGGACGTGAGACTTATAGGTCTGTAGTCCTTCACACCTTCGAGAATTGATCTTCCTGGTTTTGGTAGGAAGATTACCTAAGCTTTACGCCAAATCCCAGGTATGTAGCCTAATGCAAGGCAAGCCCTATAGATTGTGACTGGCGGGTCCGCCAGTAGTTCTAAGCCTTTCTGTAGTAATACCGGGAAAATGCCATCAGCCCCGGGAGCCTTAAACGGTTCGAAGGTATCGATAGCCCACTTTATTCTGTTTCTAGTAACCACGCTTGCCGCTACGTCTCAGTCCTGTGTCGAAGCTCCGGCCACAGTGTCTGGCCGTGACGTTGTCGCAGTACTTTCTAGTCCCGGGAAGTGAGCTTGAAGTTGGCAGTCCAATGCCTCTCCACTGTCAGTTATCCATCCACCGGATGGTTTCTTTAAGCATCCGGAAGTGGCTACCGTTGGCCTAGCCAGGATTCTGTTAAGCCTCGCCGTCTCCGGGATACTGTCGATATCCTCGCAGTATTTCCTCCAGCCCTCCTTTTTTGCCATTTCTAATGCTTTTTTGTAGTTGATCTGGGCGGCTTTGAATGCCTCCCTCTCATCTACTCCTTTATGCTTCTTCCATTTCCTGAAGAGTTTTCTAATCTTCCTGCGTTGTGATTCCAGTTGGGAGTTCCACCAGGGCGCTCCCTTACCTAGTTTCCTTTTCCTTAGTCTGCAGCTGCTTTCGAAGGCTCCTATCAGTGCCTCTTGCAGCTTGCTGCAGTATTCATCCAGTTCTACGCAACTGTGTATCCGATCTATTCCAGCAGGTAGCTTCTCTGCTAGATGCTTGCGGTATTTGTCCCAGTCTGTTTTCCTGGGATTCCTCCACATCTGTTCCGTGGCCCTAGCGTTTCCTAGCTCGAACCTAGTCTGTTCATGGTCCGACATGGAGACCTCCTCCGCTACTCTCCTTCCCAGTACCCTATGACTGATTCCCCTCGATGCTAGTGTAACGTCTAGGACCTGCTCTCTTATTGAATTTCTGAAAGTAGGGACACTAACCCTATTCAAGAAATCCAGATCCATGGCAGCTATATAATCCAATAGTTCCTCTCCTCTGGTGTTGCAGTTACAGCTACCCCAGATTGTGTTGTGCGCATTTGCGTCACAGCCCAGGATAAGCTCATTCCCGCTCACACTACAATCTTCAATAAGAAGTGCGTCTAACGCGTCGCTAGGGAAGTATGCGGAGGCTACGACTATGTCGGTTTCCGCTCCTTCTCCTAGTTTAGCCTTCACTGTTACAGTGGTTAGGTCCGCGTGGCAGTGTTTTGGCCAGGCCTCGCCCTCCATTCCTTTCAGGATAATGCAGGTTCTAGCTCCCAGCAAAAAACGGTTGCCCGCAGCTTCCCAAGCCAGCCACAGTGCCTCTCGCATCGATCCAAGGTTCTTGTATCAAAGCGATACCTGTCTGCAACTCAGCCATGCTCTTTGTCAAGACTGCCGAAGTGCTTTTGCTGTGGTGCAAATTAATCTGGATGAAGGGGTGGGTTCAGCATTGTTGGCTGAACCCTTGGTTCCCCCCATCCGTGCAATGGGCGGGGACATTTTTTTTTTCTTTTTTTTCTCAAAAGGACTATGAGGAGCCCTCCCCGTTGCTAGGCGGGGCGGCACTAGGGCCTCCCTCGGTAGCGGTATTTGGTGCTCCCTCTTTCTTCTGCAGGTGAGTCACGTGCTCCCTGCTCGGCCCGCAGTAGGGTCTGAAGCCGAGAACCTTTAGGGCTCTGAACTCTCCCTCTTCTACTAAGGCCCGCACGGCCGTCTCCACCGTCCCTTTCGCCTCATCCTTAATTTGCCAAGACTGGCAAACCCTCCAATCCTTGATACGCAGTGTGCTGTTCTGCGTGCCAAGGAACCACATTATCAACTCTGGGGACTCAACTCCCCAGGCGTACACCATGATTTTCTCCATTTTTTGGAGGGCGCTCTGCTCAACCACTCTGAGCTGAGCTCCCTTCCACGGCTGCCAAGTTGGCGCGTTTGCGGCCAGCCAGTCTCTGTCGCTCTGGGTATCGCAGTGAAACACTTGTGTTCCCCTTAGCTGCCAATTGTCCTTAAAACGTGGGACAGGTCCATCCTTGATGTTGGACATAGCTGCTACCAGCGATCCAACGATCAATCGGCCCTGTTCCTCTGTTAACCTCTCCTCCGGATACAGAACAGGTACGACCGCAAGTTTTAGCTCGCTGGCCACTACCTGTCCATACGTCGGTTGAGTTCCGGATGCTGTCTTCTTTTTTAGCCTGGGGGTGGATCCCTCCGACGAGAGCTGTCCCCGGCCCCTTTTATATTCACCTGCTTTCATAAGGGGGGTTTGGCTCTTCAAGGTCTGTAGCGTGTTCAGCGCCTCAGCCCCTGTGGCCTCCCTTTCCCTTCGCATTCCCCGTATTTGCGCCCCCGGTGGCTTCTTCCTGCTTTTCTTGACTGAAGCTTGTGCAGTTGAAGCTGAGGTGGTATTGACAGCCTTAGTAACACCATCCCTCCCCTGCTCCTGCCCGCAGATTTCCATCGGCCCTACCTGTAAAGAAAACCCTCCGCAGGTATTGTCCAGCGGCTGTAACAGTCCGGACGCCCTGTCGGAGTTCCCCTTGTGAGCTAGGGAGCTCAGTGCATTTAGACACGGTAAAACCATCTTCTTTACTTTGCATTTTTTGGGTGTGGGATAGGAGTGGCACATACCCCCTGGGTGTGTATGTGTGTGTTGCGGTTTTTAGTGCCCATTCCAGGGGGCCGAAAACTACCCACCGATGTGTACTCAGCAGGTCCATCCCGCAACGTTCCTGTGGCCTCGGAGGAGCTCCCCCCCCCCCCGATC
>JAXIUT010057979.1:0-10038 GCA_035586675.1 Eurytoma californica | reverse complement strand
TCAAAATACAGGTATCGAACATCATATTCAGACTCAATTAAACACCATGTAATGTTTTTCATAGATTGGTGTTACGGGGTGGTCACATGTCCTCTCCTGGTATCATCAAAGTTTGAGCTGTGAACAAAGTTGCAAATCTTTCGCAGGACACTATTTTGAAAAAAATGGCCATCGGACCCTGAGACTGCATTCTTTCTATCGAAGGTGAAAGGAAGCTCTTGTAAAAATTTCAGCAAAATCCATGACCCGGAGGTGAAATACTCTCCTAGTAAGTCTAGCACCTACTATAAGGTCGGTTTCAACCCTGGGATGAAGGAACAACCGTCAAAGTCACAACCCAACCAACACATCCCTGCTTAAAAAGCTCAGCTGAGATCTCAGGTGAGTCTCAAATGATGATGTATAATTGTTACAGTAATGTTTACAAAAAAGATTTTTCCGTCTTCCACCCTGGCACGAATGACATAATAGCCGTAACTGAGACTTTTCTCACTGACGAAGACTTGGATGATTCAGCGAGACTACAGGGCTACAATTTCTTTAGAACTGATCGAGTCGGTAAATTTTAAATAAAATTAATTTTCATGAATTATTATAAATATAAAGAACATATTAATATTTTTATTAGAAAAACCGATTCCTTATCGAAATATTTGAGGCATCGTAACCTTTAAAAAAAGACTTTTTGTCCAAAAAAAATCTAAAGTTTCATCCTCATTGCGTCACACAATGCAAACCGGAGCCACATTGGCTGAAAGTACACCAAATGTGTTTATAGAGATGTGTTTATACAGGGCGGAAATATATCAAATAAGCTAATTAGCGCCTGCACGTACGTTACTCCGGAGTACTGGAGGTACTTATGGAGGGACACATGCGAGTGTCCAACGGAAACTTTCCCCGAGTTACCGCGGCCTGTTGCAACGCGAGAGCTGAGAAGCTCCCACTTGGTGTGCGTGTCGATGTGTGTGTGCGCCGCGCGCACACGTGGCCGGTTCTCCTCGCCGGACTCGGCTGCTCAAATTTGAATCTCGCTAGCTGATGCAATGGCTAGCGAGAATAACTGCTGAGATTGGCGGTATCCAGGGCATCGCTCCATCTCTCTCGCTCCCGTACGCGATCGCGGTAGCCCCAGTAGGTGCTACCATCCCGACGCCGCGGCAATTAGCTTAGTTAGCGGCACGCGCGCGACGCAGGATTGCGGAGACGCGAGAGATTCAACCGCTGAATCTCCACTCGTCACACTTTAAAACACGGTTAGGTTATAGAAAAATAAGAAAAATAGAGGTTAATTTATTGGCAGAATTTTCAGTGTCTTGCTAGTAGATGGACACATTTGATCTTTATTTTAATTGTGATTTTAGAATAAAATACACAAATTATTGATACAATTACGTAAAATATAAACATATATTAACGACCTTGTGTTAATAACTTTATGTTTCGAAGTATGAAAAGACATTTTCTATTTGAAATTCATAACCTCTATTTTTGGTTATATTACACTTATTAGTCTTACACATAATTTTTTTTTGTAAATTGAATTTTTTTAATGTACTGAAGTTATTGCGAAAGAAGAAACTAATTAAATAGTGTTAAAAGAAATTTCTGTTAATACCATTCCGTTAGACTTAACATTAAAAAAATGTTGATTATTAATATAACATGAAAGAATATAATTTAATAATTTATATTAATTGAATTTATTTTGCAATGACATTGTCTAACAAATGTAATTGTTAACCTAATAAATAAGAACTGCATTTATTTAATCCGTTAACGTATTTACTTCATCTGTGATTTAACCTGTAATTTAGTAGTCCATCTACTGGAAAGAGACCGTTCATCTACTAGAAGAGTGTTCATCTACTGGGCCATTCACCCTATGCTCATTTGGTTGCACATGTTTCTTATCTGTTTGGTGGGCAAATATACTTAACAACTACACAACAAAAAAAATACATTTTTAAAGGGAGTTAATGGGGATTACGAGATAGCCAATAAAAATATTATATCATTGCGCCTGTATTTGTTTTGACAATATTTTCCAATTTATTAGATTACTGTATCCTTTTTTGTCTTATTACAGTTTTGGAAGCCGTTACTTAAATGTGGTCCTGCTTTACCTGGGGAAAAGAAAATTAAATACAAAATTGTTAATAAATTGTGCTATCACGATCTAATTTTGGTGGAAGAAAAAAACCAAAATGGGTCTACTCAACTGCTCTATTTCTTCTCTTGTCCTCTTTTCCATCGCTCTGCGCTATTGGAGTAGGTCGCCTCTGTCTGTCCTGACTCCCCGCAACCGCGACAAAAACATCGAGCTGGCTCAGGACACCGGGTCCAGCTACGACGGGGGTGGTGTTCGGTCTTCCAAAAGAGGCCGCTGGTCCTCACCTCTCGGTTAGGGTAACAATTCCTGCGGCATAGCAACCTTGAGCGACATCAAGGGTACCGGTCTCACGGGTAAGGGGGCATTTAGCCGTGGGGCCAATATGTGTCGAAGGGGATGTGCAGTAGTCTTGACTGGAGGGCCCAACGTCATCACTGCCGCTGCCGGTGGTGTGGCCGACTTTTCCTCCCGTTTAAGGGTTTTTACGGGGACGACCTCTACCGCGGCGTGAGCCGTTGACTCCTCTTTCAGTTTGCTCAAGGGGGGGTTGACAACCTCTCCCTCTTGGCAGTCGCCCTCGTCGTCCTCTTCCATGGGCAGCGGGGGGCGGGGGATGCTGGGCGATGGTGTTGTGGCGGCCGATGTTGTTGGCGTTTCCCACTCCCAGTCCCTCACGGCAGCGGGGGTTGCTGGCGTTCTCACACGTCTGGCTGCATCTCCCATAAGAATTCTTCCATGAGAATCTCGGCGGGAACCGGGTGGTTCCGGTGCCAGCGGGCCTTCCGGCTCATCCCTTCTCTCCACATTTGTCGAAGGAAGATGAGTCGTTATGCCGGTACGTGGAGGTACGTAACGTTTAAGGCCATTCACGGAAATTTTAACTTGCTTTCTTCCGTCTACGTCTTCCACGATATAGATACTCGGTGATATGACTTAAGTGATTCGGCATGGCCCTACAAGCTTTGCAGCTTGTTTCGCAGCAAATTTATTTTCGGCTGACGATAGTACATGATTATGGCGACTAACATGATCACCCACTTGAACTAATATGTCTCGTCTATTTCTATTGTAGTACTTCGCTTGTCTAGCCGAGGCCTCGTCTATATGTCTTTTCACTAAGTCATATAATGCCGGTACCGCGTCATTCTATTTATCCGCACGTTAGAGTCGGAAAGGGGTAAAGGTTCGGCGTTTTCCAGATGTTTTCGGAGAAAAATTGAGGAGACTGGATTTCGGCCAAAGTTCATAAATGCGGGGGACACTTTCGAGGACGAATGCACTACGTTATTCAGTGCGAAACGGAACTCAGCCACGTGTTGGTCCCACTCCCGATGATCTTCCGCTAAAAAGCTATTTATCATCGGCCTTAGGTTCCTGTTCACTATCTCTACAGGGTTACCTTGGGGCAAGTATGGGGCCGTAGTAGTTTGCTTGATACCGTATTCTTGTAATCGCTCGGTCACCACTTTGTTTGAGATTTCGGTGTCGTTATCCGTCCAGAGTACTTTAAGACATCCCCAGCGATTTATTATCAGTTCTTCAAATGTTTCTAATACTATCTTTGCATTGGCCTTCTTTAGGGGTTTTACTTCTACATAACGGGAAAACAAATCTTCGAATACAATTAGATATTTGTATCCGTTCTTGGAGGGGGGTTTTGGGCCCATAATATCTGCTCCTACGACGACCCAGGGACCATCGATATTGCGTTCTTCCATTAAACCTGCTGGGGGAAATTGTGACCCTTTATGCGCTTTGCATTCTTGAAATGCTCTTACATAGCACTTTGTGTCGTAATAATAACCGGGCCAATAGTAGTGTGTTGCTAGCCGTGCAAAGGTCTTCTCAACTCCCTGTTGTTTCGCCTGTGGAGTATTATGAGCCTTATATAATGCTTGCTCTCGGTTATTACGAGGTAGTATCATCTTCCAAGCATCTAAATCGGGCAGTAAGGGATCTAAAAGTTTGCTGGGTTTGTGTGCGTATAACAAATCGTGTTCTCTTAATTTTCTCTGATACCACGGGTCATTCACCTCAGCAGAACTTAAGGCCGCTATCTCGGGGACTCCTTTCCAGGCGCTGGAGAATGCGTCGGGGACTTTATGTAAGGCACCCTTCCGATGGACGAATTTAATATCGTACATTTGCAACTTTATATTCCATCTGGCGAGTCGGCCGGCCGGGTCTTTTAAATTATTAAGCCACAAAAGGCTATAGTGATCAGTTATGACAGTCACTTGTCCTCTTTGGAAATAGAAATCTTGGGTGAGCACTCCAGCGATGGCGTAATCACTCGTATCTGTTTGTAACGAAAAAGGGGAAGACATGTCTGGACGGGCCAATATGGGAGCTTTAGTGAGTATTGATTTCAGTTTTTCGAAGGCTTCTTGTTGTTCCTCATGCCAATGCCAAAATACATCTTTCCGCATCAACTTGGTTACAGGTACCTTGTATTCCGCTAGCTTCGGGATGAAACGGGAGTACCATCCCATCATACCTAAAAAAGGACGAAGCTGCTTAAGCTCGATGGGGGAGGATATTTCAGGATTGGTTTTATTTATCAGTTTTCAATCCTTCTTCATTTATGGCATATCCTAAGTACTTTACTTCGGCACAACAAAATTCCGATTTCTCCCTGTTGATCTTCAAGTTCGCTTCTTTGAGGGCTTTTAATACTATACGTAGCCAATACATGGGTTCTTCGAAGGTAGCAGCCACTATGATGATATCGTCCAAATAGGAAAATAAATGAGGTGCCCACTCTGTTCGAATTATCCAGTCCATCAACTTGTGAAAAGTGGCCGGAGTATTGACTAGTCCAAACGGCATTCGCACGAACTGAAATAGTTCACTACCAGGTACGCAAAATGTCGTTATCTCTCTGCTAGAGAAGTCTAATAGTATCTGGTTGTATGCTGAACTCAAATCTAATTTGCTGATGTATTTATCGAGGCGGACATTATCTAATGCGTCGTCAACGTGCCTCATCGGGTATGCTATTCGGCGAGTGAGCTTATTGATATTTCTAAAATCTATACAAAATCTATATTTTCCCATATTCTGCTTTTGTACAATCACTGGGTTGGTAGACCATGGACTATTTGATGGCTCTATTATCCCTTTGGCTAGCATTCGATCCACTTCTTTATTTGTAATCTCTAATATCTAGGGTGCGAATCTTCTGGATCGTCGACGAATCGGATCGTGACTTTGCACATCGATCGAGCGCTCTATCAAGGTAATCACGCCCAGCTTATCCGGTACCGGTGGGATGAGTTCATCCAATAACCGGGTGACGTGCTGCTTTTGTTCGTCTGTTGCCCTGGATAATCCACTCATACTAGCTATCGCGGGGTAGTAGTTTACATCGTGCCTATATGGAAAAAATTGGTGTATGACTCCTTTACCTGTACACCAAGTATCATCCTTTCATTAATTCTAAGGTTGAATGCTCTAATAAAATCTATACCTAGAATACAATCGTACTGCATTCCATTCGCTACCCTAAACGGTACTGATTTATCCGTGTCATCAATCGTTACGGTGACCTTCAGCAACCCCTGAACATCGACATCGGTACCATCATCAACTTACACGCAAGTATTACGTGAAATGAGTTGATGACTGAAACCTTTGTCCCATCCCATTTCCGAGAAACGAGTGCACAGCACCAGTGTCCACGAGACGTATTAGCTTATTTCTATTCAGATCCAGCGTAAGGAAGTATCGTGGATCGGTGCCAAAATCTCCTCGTTGCACCAGGTATTCAGGTACTAACAGGGTATGAGCCTGTGCATGTTCCAGTGCTAGAACGTCACCTTGCTCTCTTTCGTGAATTGCAGTCGACACTACACTCGGGGAATCATTCTTCAACTGGGGCTTCTTTCTTTTTTGATTATTAATACTATCGTTGGGATTCTCGCTAATTACATTGGGGACTTGATTCGAATTCGCAGAAGAGGGCGCCTTGCCCATAGTGGTGTCCTGAGGTTCTACTTGGGTTCTAGATTCAGGTCCTGGAGATGCAACTTGCCATTCTGCGTCCATACTGCCATTACTTAAATTGTTTGGTTGACCGCTAAGGGAGCAGCTGTCTTTGGGGGTTTCACTGGTTGATCGGTACATTTGATTCATTATCTTCATGGTCTCTATAGGCACTAGAGAGCACGGCGCAGTTTCTAAGAGTGTTGCCATATCTACAGTGCTCGACCCATTGGGAGGTAAAATGATAATTTTAACTTCATTTTCCGGAGCCAAAACTCGAGGTTTCATCGGAGAAGTGGCTCCATTTACTCCGACGGTGAGGTGTTTCCCCTGAATTTCGCCATACAGGGTTGACATTAGGTGATGGTGACGCCTGGCGTATGGAAATTCCAGCATTTGATCGGTTTCGGACATTCATCCCTCCAATGTCGCTTTAAGCCACACCGGAAGTAATGCTAGTACATTTTTCGACGTGCCAATCTGTCTTGCGGTGCACTATTGGGGGATGATCCTGAGACCTGTTGTTCATGATTGCCCTTGGTGCCGGAATTGCTGCCGCTATGGTGGGGATTCCCGCCGGTCGACCTTCACCTCTGAATTGCGTGGGCCTGTAGATGCTGCAGGAGCCTTTTTAGGTCCTCCTTGGGACTTCTGCTGTCCACCCGATGAAAATGGTTTCTTAGGCTATGATGCGGCTGCAACCGATATTGGAGCTGAACACTCTATCTCTGCGTCGGAAAATATCTCTTCTTCCATTGCTGCTACCTTAGGGTTTTTACGGGTCTTGGGTGGTGTATATGCAGTGTCGGGAAATGGAAACTCATCGGGGTTTGGGGGTGGTTATGACTTTGCCCTTATTCTTCTCGCTTTCCCCTTCTTTCCTAAGCGTTGCAACTCGAGGAAGCTGCTCTCGGTTGAATCGTTCGGAATAACTTGGATGTAAGTTTTGATAGGCTTTATCCAGCTGCTCCTGTAGAGAAAGGGGAGGTTTCCGTTGGTCTACGAGAGTTCTGAATTTTGACAAAAAAGTCGAAATCTCTTCCAAGGGTCCTTGGGTACGCACTTCGATCGCTTGATTTAGGCTTTCCTGCAAGTTATTTAGTCCAAACTGTAGTCTGAAAGCCGCCTCTAAATCTGCAAAATTTTCCCAGATCTTATGTTCTCGTCGGAACCAGCTCCATGACTCGTTATCCAAGACCGGGGATAAAGCTTTTATTATGTCTTCCAGTGACAGTTGATTGGAAGCCATACACTCCCGGAGATTTTGCAAGAGGGTCTCGGGTTCCGTTTTCCGTTCTCCCCGAAAATCGACGTGCCAGTTCCGAAAGATTTCAGTGACTCTTTTCTCCCGAGCTTGTAGCGAGCTATCCAAGTTCCACGACATATTTCCTGAATAACCAGGGTTTCCGATATCAGGGGCGTATGAGGGTTGGTGAGACTGTTGACTATAACTTTGACTGGGGATATTGGGGGGCCTACTAGGGTACATATGTGATCACGGGGAATACGATGAAGTATACTGGGGTGCATGTAAATTTCTTCTATCTAGACCTTCATAAGCGGCAGTAATTCCCGTAAACGAAATTGGAAAATTAACATGGCGGGGTGAGTACGATGTTCTCTCCATAGGTGGAATACTCAGTTGCGGGGGTGCGCGAGTAGCGCGAGGATTCACATCATTCCGCTGCGGTGCCATCCTTACGTGTCTCACCGCCGGCGTGGGACCCGGCGATGCATTACAAGTTCTCGGCTTGCTGGATGGTAGAGTAACGGGCGTGGTGTTCAGATGCACGGAGTATAGTGGCACCTGCGTATAGCTTGATCCCGGTGCTGATATTCTATCTGCTGTTTGGTTCCCGTCGATATTGTCCCTATGGGTCAACGGAGTCTCATGAACAATTTCCTGTCTCGTTTCTACTGCGTTACTAGCAACTCGTGCTGGTATGGGCCGACAGGAGATCTCATTGATACGAAGTCCATCCTTGGGTATTGAAAAAAATGCCGAACTTCCTTGCATCGGGCGTGCTTGTATTGGATTGGTGTTTGCGAGAGCGGTATATTCTAGACTGCTTCCTCCTGATTGATTCCTAGCGCCCCTTGCGCCGTTGGATAGCGGGTGGATTGGGCCCAAGGATTCCCATTTTCTGGCCGCCCTGATTACTGACGTTTCGTCTAAAATTCGGTCCCAAATCGCCCGCTTGTATTCCTTCCGACGGGGAGAGGCAGCTGAGATTACTCTGTGAGGGCCCTTGTAAGGACAAACGGGCCGATGGTCTGTCCTGTCACTAATTCGGGCACGATTCTCTCTGGTTGCAATAGGTTATTTGATTCCTCTATTCGCGTTGAATTGGTGACATTGATGGGCTGTTGTTAGTCGAAAATCGGTAGCCAGTCTGCCGTCTCTGAGCCGTAGTAATGTCTAAGCTCCCATCGTTCGAGACGCGTGTGCAAGGTCGTGACATTACAGTCTACATTCAATCCTAAATGGATTGAGTACTCGAAGATTCGACCGTCGGAAAATCTGTCTAACACTCGACGAACTATCTGCGCACCCTCTTCCGGGTCAACGGACATCAAATTCTCCTAAGCATTTAATTCGGTCACAATACTAAACTGTAGATCCTCCATTATGATCGCAGCTAATATTTAGAAACGGGGATACTAAAAAATGAAAGGGGAAAAACAAATACTGGGGGACGTAAAAATAAATACCGCAAGGGTCCAATGTTCAACAAACTCTTCGATTACTAACTACGCGGCCTATATTTCGTAAAAAGAAACTAAAAATTAGTTAACTAGTCTCAGGAGTTTCCCTTATCTCAGTCACCCGTAGACTATCACGAGATAACTCGTATTCAGTTCAGCATTCATAAACGATGCTAACTAAAAGAAACGAATAATTAAATGATCTATTAGCGTAAGCAAAAAGCAAGCACGTTAAAATAAAAAAAAGACAAATTAATTCCACTAGAGCATTAAGCAAAGCCACCTCTTTTGTTTATTTTAGCTAAGCTTTATCAACCTAGGAACTACACCGATAAAAATAGAAAATAATAAAACCACAAAAAACGCAAGTCAATTCTAAACACTCTGACTTATCGACGCGCGCTAATTACCTAAAATATTCCGTATGAGGTGCGCGAGCTCCCGTGCGTACAAGCTGAGTGTGCAGCACATTTTCTTAAAACAATACTAACGGGACTTTGACTATACTTAACGTTCTCGGGGGACACTAAAATGTACACTTAATACTCAAACGGGGAAACATACAGTTTACATTAATTGTATTTAACATGCGTGTGCACTCGACAACTCAAATGTGCAACCCGCGTAAATAAAACTTTGGCCGGTAAAGGAGGGGGTATACAGGGGTGAAACATGTGCAATAGAATGGTGCATATTATATATAAATTTCAAAATACATGCTAACACGTGAAACAAGGAATATTCTTGACGACAATTTAAATATTGTTTCGCAATAATGATTTCCGCAAGTTGTGTACAATAAATTTCTCTCGACCGCGAAGTAAACAAAACGAAACGTTACGTGCTCCCGCACCCGATCAAGTTACACTGCCGATACACGATACTGTACATACTACACGACTTCTATATTCAATTCATTTAAATTAAATTACTACTTTTAAATTTTTATCGATTTCTGATCACACAAAAAAAATCTCAAACATTTACCTTTTAATACTGAAATAATACTAACGAGAAAAAAAAAAAAGAAAATAAAACCGAGTACCTTAATTTCATGCCAATAATTTATTGCATGTTCGAAAATGCTCGCCTGCGTGGCTTCACAGGACGCTGAGTCATCGCGCAAGCAAGATGGCCACTCAAGCGTCTCCTCATCGGCGCACAGTGTGGCCAAATGAAAAAAAAGTGGCCAAAAATCTTGTGCCACTAGTATATTCCATTAAAGTGACTTTTGG
>JAXIUT010057957.1:0-10040 GCA_035586675.1 Eurytoma californica | reverse complement strand
GTGTGTGTGTGTGTGTGTGTGTGTGTGTGTGTGTGTGTGTGTGTGTGTGTGTGTGTGTGTGTGTGTGTGTGTATCTATGTGGCCACCTGTATCTCAAGATATCATTAATCGATTCTAATCTAATTAGGCTCATTTTTTTTGTCTTTTTTGTATGATTTGGCTCAAAAAATTTATTTTTTCTGTTACCGATACCCCTTTTTTTCTTTTACGATTTTTTGATTTTTAGAAATCAGTTTTTCTCGATAATTCTTTCAATTAGGTCAATTTATTCAATTATTTTTAAATATGCATTTAATCATATGCATATGATATACATATCAATGCATTTAATCATTTCATATGCATGAATGAGCATAAAATTTTCTATTTTTCTACTGGAGAAATTTGAGTTTATGTATCTTCATTTTTTTCTTATACCCAGTCAGGTTTGAGTTTTCAAAAAAATCATATTACAGAAACTATTCGACAAAATGATTTTAAAAAATTCGTGATTATTACTATCATGACAAAGTATATTGCGTAAAATTGTTAAAGTATTTTATTTATTAGTTTTAGAGAAAAAAATTATTTTTCGAAAAAAATCGTATTTTTTGTGCCACGATTACTTGAGTAAAAATGCTTTACTTTACTTGAAACTTTCTAAAAGGGTAGATTTTTAGTATATATTGGATGAGTTCGTTGGGCAGCTTATGAAAACTAACAGGAAAAAAAATATTAAGCTTCAAATTTTTTTTGACTTTTTTTTAAATTTTATTTCTCAAATAATAAACAGTCATATACATTGAAAAAAAATCGTGGTATTTTTCACTGCAATAAAATAATGAAAGTCGAGTCGAGTGACTTTTTTCAATAGAGAAATAAAAATTTGAATGTATCTTGTTTTTTTTTTTCTTTTTTTCTTTTGTCTAAATTTTGAATAATAAGAAAGAAATGACGGTCCAATAAAATTTATGTAATCGTATTTAATTTTTATTACAGATCAAAATGAATTCAAAAGGAAGAGGAGTATACGCCAAAAAGCGATTCTTAAAATTTGAATTCGTAACGGAGTACAGAGGAGAATTAATACCAGAATCAGAAGCAAGGGAGCGAGAAAAGACTTTAGAAAAAAACAACAGCGATAAATGTTTTTTATTTTATTTTAATCATAAAAACAAAAATTATTGGTACGTAATTTTTTAATTCATAATTACTTTAATAAATGCTGAAAAAAGATTCCTACACCGAGAAAAAGTTCGCCTTAACATTTACGTTATAGTGCATGAAAAATCACCATAGTAGCTTACTAATCGACGGACAAACTTAACTTCTATTAAAATTTGCTACAAACTAAACTAAAATGTAAGTCAAGTAAATTGTAGTGGAATCTTTACTAATTTTTAGTGGAAACTATACTAAAATTTTGGTGTACAGCATACTAATATTAATTTTTTCTTATTTTAAAACAAATTTGTATTGTTATCGCTTTCCCTTCTTCCCAATCTACTCCACTACTTATACGTGTATATTTATCAGAAGTTTTCTAACGCATTAACATATAACCTAACACCTCTACCTAAACTAAAGTACATTATAAATGATGACGACGCCACGCTTATCGTAAACATTTTCGCAACCAACGCTGTACATAAATTATGTTTGATGTTCCTTAAATCGCTCTTATATATTAACCGAGCTTGCGCCTGAGCACTTTATACCCCTAGTGAAAAAAAATGATGTAACTTTAAGATGTCACAAAGTGATGAAACTTTATGACATCAAAGTGATATCATAATGACATCATACTGATATCATATTGATGTAACAGATTGGTCGTTTTCGTTACATGATGAAATAGTTCGGCAGGTAACTTTATGACATCATTTTACGGTGTCATAAAATTAAATTTCGTAAAAATTATTTTGTAACACCAAATCATGCCCATTATATGGACTACTATCCGTATGATAACACCTAAACTGGGGGATTAAGTTCAAAAATTATTATTTTTAAGATTTTTTCAATATTGTCAAATTCTTAAAAATAATAACTTTGGAACTTAATCCCCCAGTTTAGGTGTTATCGTACGGATGGTTTTTTTACTAAATTTAATTTTATGACACCGTAAATGCCCTAATAGCACACGTACATTAAAAAACGTTTTAAAAACGTTCTAAAAAGGTCTTATTTGTCCGCGGACATGTAGGACGTTTTAAAAACGTTTTTAGAACTTTGTTATAACCTTTTTCGAACTTAGAAACGTTTTGTGCTATTAGGGTAATATCATAAAGTGATATGATGAACCAATTTATCATGTAACGAAAACGATCAATCTGTTACAGTAATATGATGTCATTATGATATAATTATGATATCAGTCTGATGTCATAATGTTACATCACTTTGTGACATCATAAAGTTACATCATTTTTTTCACTAGGGGCGAGTTCTTCAAGTGGCTCGGCGCCACCTATAATATTTTCTCTGACACTACTGCCATGCGCATGCGCCTACGGCCTGCCGTCAGCTGATTAGTAATTTCATTAAATTTTAAAATTATATAATTTATTTTTTAATTTCCACGTTTTTACTACGTGAATACTAATCTTTGGTGGAGATGATTCGTACTTTTTAATATGATATTTGTTAATTAATCATAAAAATACCAAAATTCCTCCATAATGCAAGTTTGTCCTTCGATTAGGAGAGGTTATAGCAATTTTTACTGAAAGATTTTTATCCGTGTACGAATTAGTCTCTTATAGAATATAGAAATAGATTAGAAAATTCATAATATAAGTAAAACCTTGAAGAATTTTTCAAAATTTAATAATTTTAGTAAACTGTGACGCGTGTTTTAATTGCTTAAATCTCGCGCTGTTACAAAGCATCAACGATAAAATTTAAAAAAATTTAAATTATTTAAAATTGTATTGGAACGAAGTTTCTTATGGCGGGCTCGACAGCAGGGAATCATACAGTTTTCAACACCCAGCGCGGCGAAATAATAGTACATTATGTCACAAGGGAGGGAAGTCCAGTATTATTCCCGAGGAAAAAGTTTCCAGTCCCGAACGAAGCGAGGGCTGGTATTTCCTAGAGGGAATAATGTACTTTCCTTCCATATGACATATGGTACTTTAATCCCGATCCCCCTATAATATCCAATTTTTTTCGTTAATACGACACCTAAAGTCTCAAAACCAGTGGACGGGGAATAAAAAAATCTTTATTCCGTTGGGATATAAAGAAATCTTTATTCCCTGTCTACAGGGCCTGTCTACTGTTTACAGGGAATAAAAATTCCTTTATCTCCCAAGGGAATAAAGATTTCTTTAATCCCTAGGGAATAAAATGCACTTTATTCCCTGTTTTAGGGAAAGAAAGTAGCTTTTATGGAGGGGTCGGGAGTAAACATATTTAGTATGAATTACGAAATTGTTATTTTGGATTTTAAAAATTCAATACCGAATCAGTGATCCTATATTAACTCATAATCAGTGATCCCAAAAATCGTTTCGTACTAAATTTATAAAAATCAATTGATTAAAAAATGCATACTTCCAAAGGGGTCATTGGGATACTTCAGAAATTCTGTAGGGCAATTTATTTGAATTCTTTTATATTATTTCTTTTTAATTTTATATGCAATATAATCTTTATTTCTAGTATTGATGCAACAAAGGAGCCACTTGATGATAGCTATGGCCGGTTAATTAATCATTCTACCAATTTCAATGTTGTTCCAAAAATCATAGTTTATCAAAACAAAGTACATCTTATATTTATGGCATCCAGAGATATCATGCTTGGAGAAGAAATATTGTATGATTACAATGATAGAAGGAGGAAAGTGCGAAAATCATGTAGATGGATATCTCCGAATTCTAAAGGTAAAATTACATCCTAAATTAAAAAGTCCTTAACGAAAATATATTACAATCACTTATTTGTTATTTTGAAAAATATTCAATGTTTTAAAGTATTTTCACCATTAAATCATTTAAAGGAATCTATTATAACTACCGTAGCTAAAGCTGAAGTGATAAATTGCTGACTATTTTTTCTAGAAGAGGAATAACGTTAGGTAGTGATTAGCATAAAACTTGTAATGTTTCATCCTTTACTTTTGCTTACCGGAGATATATGATTTCGTTCACATTTGTTTAAAAAATCCTACAGTTACATAACAAAATTACGTAATAAAGCGTTCTAATTAGTATGGTATTTCTGTTACGCATTACACATCCATAAATCTTACCTATTATCTCGTGCAGAAATTGAGTTGGGGCTATTTTGTAGGTATTCAATCAGGATTCCCTACATTTTCCCTAATACGTATCAGATCCCTACATTTTTTCATAAGGTACGTGTTTAAGGGTAGGACACTATCCTACCAGAATCTGATCAGATTTCCCTATATTTTCCCTATCTACTTAACCTATCCCCATTTGCAAATGGTAGTCATTTCATGGGCACAGAAAAATAGTACAAATAAAAAGTAACAAAAATACCATACTAATTCGAACACTTTGTTACGTATCAAAATTACGTATTTATTTTCAATAGAGATTATTGGCTTTTATTGTACAAACGGTTAATTCTTGTCCTTAACCCTTTTTAGTCAAACTGGGTAAAATCGAATCTAGCGTTTTTTCGGCCTAGAGTAATATCTATTTTTGTTATTTGTTTAACTACTTTTACATGTATAACATGAAATTTAAATATATAACCTGAACAGACTTAACAGGATTTGAAACTGAAGGTTAGAAATCTGCTTTACCTGTATCGATATTTCTTTTATCATTAAAAATCAAAACAAATTTTCGGAAAAAGCATAACGTAAGACCCCTGATAAGAAGAAAATGGATTAGAAAATTTTTGAAGTTTACTTCTTTTAGTTTCACTATTCTTGATTTTGACAGCAATGTTTCTATTATATTTGGTTTCAGTAGATATGCTAATTTGAGTTCTTCAACGATAAATAGTGCAAAAATAATTTTTTCAGTGGAATTTGAACAGCTTAATGTGTTAAAAAATTTTAGAAAGTTATTTTAAAATATGGGTGAAATTAATGAGACAAATTCAGAAAATCGATATCAGTATATCGACGGCAATACTTACAGAGTGAAATTTTTAAAATTTTTTTCATTGTCATGTTCATTTTCATTTTTTCTTCACAGTTTATATTGGTTAAACTCAGAAAAATGCAAGAAAATCATGTATTAATATGAAACGTAACTTCAGAGAAATTTACATAAAAAAGTAAATATAAATAAATAAAAATGTACTAATATATTAGTCGCATTTTATTTACCTGAAATTCTAGTTTACTTTATTTTTTGGAGAGCAAATTTGCTAGGGTTGATTATACCTATTGTGACCATTCCTTTACCGAAATGTCCTGCAGGATCTCTGCATGAATTCCTGCAGAATATTCTGCCATCCTGCAGGTATTTCGCGATATGTCCTGCAGGAATTTCTTGCAGGATCATCCTGCAGAAAAATGTGTCTGATGGTGGACAACAATTTCCTGAAGGAATATCCTACAGGACTAACCTACAGGAAATCGTTTCTGCAGGAAAAATCGCGAAATACCTGTAGGAAGGTAGGGTATCCTGCAGGATGTCCTACAGGATGTACTGCAGGACATTTCGGTAAGGGTTGCATTATTTAGGGGAAGTGCTACCGAATAGGGTTAATGAATATTTAAAAGTAAATAATTTTCAAGCATTTCTAAACTTTCTTAAAAAATTAACATTTAAATTATTATTTAATGTTTCAGATAAATCGAATCAATCGGAAAATCCAAATTCATCTACAAATTCAACCAATTTAGATTGTGATAGCTCATTCAATTCGACATGCAGTCAATATTTTCTAAAGGATATAATAAAATTTAAAAAAATTGCTGATAGTTTAGAAAAAATACAATTACTTGATCAACGGCAAAGTGTAAAAAAAGGAATAGCTTACGAAGATGATTTGTACAATAAATTTATTGTTTATTTAAGAACATATAAAGAACCGCTTAACTTGGAATGCTTAGAGATAGAAAATATCATTAAAATAGCTTCTCATGTTTATAAAAACGAGCGGCAATCAAGTATTTTATCTATGAAAAAATTTATTGAAGCATATCACAAAGAAATAGTTTTTGATATTAATCGTAAGTAATATACGCAAATACTCTCAAACCCTCAATTAGGCATATTTATGCACGTACAAATTAAGGTAGTTCCTCAGTAATATCGAATATGCAAGGATTGCATTTTATGCATTGCTTATGATTCTATTATGCATTACACGAGGTCTATTAAAATTTCAAACCAATTGTCCACACCGTTATCAAGATATTAAATAAAACGTTAACACTGAGAGCGCCTTTCGCTTACGGATTAACGAAAAAACATGGATATATAGTCATTTTCAATATATTTAAAAATATAGAAAGATAACAATATACTCACAAAATGATAGAGATTTTAATAGACGAAATGATAGAGAATTTAATGCTGAGTTGATTGGCATTTTAAAATAAATAAATTACCTGTTACTTTTAGAGTAAGAAGACTGAATCGCAAAAATAGTTGGTTAGCATATCGCCACCTCTAACGAAGAAAAGCACATTTCAAAAAAGGCTTATATTAGTTTGTCATTTTTAAAGCATTAGAGTAAAGTAAACTCTTCCAAAACCTGGTAAAGTTAGGGTATCATACTTACGATCCCCCAAGTTTATCAGATTTTGGAAGAGTTTACTTTACTCTAATGCTTGAAAAATGATATATTAAAATAGGCCTTTTTTGAAATGTGCTTTTCTTCGTTAGAAGCGGCGATATAGACCCACAAGTGCAGTACTAGACAGAAAACGTACAGCACGCCGCGGCAAGTTTCGCGTTTGAGCGCGCTCGACTGCCGACATACAAGTTTGTTCATAACTTTTTATCTGTCGCACTTGGAAAGACGCGCTTTTGACACAGACCTTCGTGAATAATTATTGCATAATTTTGGAGATAAACATTTGACAATTTCGAAAATTTTTAACTAACTTTTATCGATCAAAGAAAAAATTTTCCGAATTCCAAGTTGATCTTTTGTTTTAATTTTTTCTTGAATTTATAAAAATGTTTAAATAAATGGTATTTATACAGTATATATCTAAAAGTATTCGGGAATGTCCTAGACTTTTTCAAGTCATTTGGCTTATGTAGGGCTCTACGTTGGTGAGCTGAAAATAAAGTAATTTTTATTTTGCCGTGCTATTGCGTTGAGTCAATGTTTTTACAGGGGATAGTAAGATGAAATTGTCACTTAAAAGCCTCCCACTCTACTGGTCACTGAGGAACCACCTTAAGAACTGCACGTACGCACTTCCATGAATAAACCTCTCGCAAAAATACATTTACTAACACTGCCGTAGTTTTACACATCCACACACGCAAGCCCAAGCATGTATAATTACAGATACACACCACTACTGCATAAACTCATACCCATACAGCCATGCCCATATTTGTATGCATGCAAACAAACTCATATTTATGTACCCACTTATTCGTACACGTGTATGCATTTATGCATGCACCACCAATAGAAAAAGTCTCACGCGAGATCTCATACTGCTTAATCTTATAACTGGAAATAATTTGCAACTCAAATTTACCGTCAATAAACGATTACAATTTTCTAATATTCTGAGATCTCATTCAAGATTTTTCAATAGGTAAATAGGAAAAACCGCTGCCAATAAATTGGCTCTTAACTTCCTCAAACATCTTCTATACATCCTTTTCTGTATCATATTAATTTATTTTTATTTTACACTCAGTATTTAAAAAACATAAAAAACTTCGAATAATTTGTGCGTCGAGAGCTGTTGAAAAAATTAAGAGAATAGCCGATTGCAGATAGTAAGACAATCATCCGTTTAGATATAGTAAATAAAAAACAAAATTTTTTAAAAATGCAAACAAATTCTTGAATATTTTTTTCTATAAGTTTAGGCGTATTTTTTCATGAATTTTTAGCATTAAATATCATAATTTGCACAGAAAAATAGTAGACAAAACATTTTAATTATTTTATGGTGTAAACTTGGTTAAAAAACAAAGAAAATGAACTATTATAGGACTCATTTGACCGAAAAGTTTCCGAAATATGACCCATCAAAAAAAAAATTTCGAAAAACAGAAAATCTTAAAATTCTCAAAAACTGCTCGATCAAACGAGCTGTCCAACGAGCTCATCCAAGATGTGGCGGCCTATGATCCGCCACCGCTCGCCCGCTACCTGAACACAACCGCGCGGCTGACAGCAATAAAACCTTTTTCCTCCTAAATCCACTCCCAATAAAAACCAAATGCGCGAACTAACCTTTTTCCTTTCTAATCCTGCCCAATATTTCCTTTATGACTCTTAATAAAAACCAAATGTGCGAGCCCAAATCCTTGTCCTCACTAATTCCAAAAACTTCCTTCAAAACACGCACTCCAATAAAGCAATTATCCCAACCTCCGTATCCCTCGGCTCGCACCTACCTTTCCTACTTTCCCTTCAGATAACTTCATCTTTTGCCTTCTTATTACTGTTCCTCCGAACAATATAAGAAGGGCACAACAAACGCCCGACGACCAATTCCGGCCTAGCACTCCACGTGACACGACGCCGCGCTCGTCAGCCGTGCCCGCGCATACACGTACATTTCTAACAAAATAAACCTCATTCAGTTACAGTTAAATTCATGTGTGTATTATTTCATACGACCGACATCCCTCACTATAATTGGTGACCCCGACGTGATTTTAAAACAAACAAGTGCAGTGATAAACTTTTTGCCGAACAATTTTGCCGCTCAACTAATCGCTGTGATACAAAAATAGTGAGCAGCTTACGGTTGTAGAGACACAAACTAATCGAGCAACGCCCGGCGCGACAAGATAGTGATTGAGTGCGGTGTGTGTAGTGCTCAATTTTTTTTTTACCAAAATGACCGGAGACAACACCGCGGCTAATAACCGTCCGGCCGGCGACACCTCGACGTCCACCGATAATGGGCACGCTCCTCGCATCGATCGCGTCGCCGTAAGGATTCCACCCTTCTGGCACAACGACCCGGAGATGTGGTTCTATCAAGTAGAGGGACAATTCGCGACAGCCGGGGTAGCAGCCGACGAGACAAAATACCATTACATCATCGGAAATCTGGAATCAAAGATCGCCCAGGAGGTTCGCGACATCATTACAAATCCGCCGCCCACAGATAAGTACAAAACAATAAAAAGCGAGCTTATTAAACGGCTGAGCTCGACGAAGGAGCAGAAGCTGCGTCAGCTTCTCGAGCGCGAAGAAATCGGCGACCGTAAACCATCGCAATTCTTTCGCCACCTAAAGAGTCTTGCCGGCAGTACAGTGCAGGACGAGATTCTGAAACCCCTGTGGCTCTCACGACTCCCAACTCAGTCGCAGCATATACTCGCGCCGCAGAATGATCTCCCGCTAGACAAGCTCGCCGATATCGCGGACAGATTGAATGACCTTCCACCAGCACGAGGCCACATCAACGAGGTACAGCAGAGCTCGAATGCACTCGACATGCGAATGCTAATCGAGCAGCTGACGGCGAGCTTCAACAACAAGCTCTACGAAACGCTGTCCACCATGCGTCAGGAAATTTCGGCCATAGCACAGCAACAGCAGCAGCAACCGGGAAATTACCGCTCGCGCCCGCGATCGCGTTCGCAGTCCCGATCAAGATGGCAGCAGCAGCCCAACGGACCGTGCTTCTACCACTCGAGGTTCGGTACGGATGCTCACAAGTGCGCTCAACCCTGTTCTTTCGTCTCGGGAAACTCCCAGGGCCCTCGTTAATGGCGGCGAGCGACTCCTGCCCGACCACGCGCCGCCTCTACGTGACAGACGCCGAGTCCAAGGTACAATACCTTATTGACACCGGCGCCGACGTTTCCGTATATCCGCGCAAACGCTTGCGCGGGCCGCGCGCGAAATCGGGATACGAACTTTACGCGGCAAATAACTCGATTATCGCGACATATGGCACGATC
>JAXIUT010057936.1:0-10041 GCA_035586675.1 Eurytoma californica | reverse complement strand
ATTTTACAATTTTGGAGGCCGAGAAATAACTATTTTATTGTAAAGTTTTATAAAATTTGACCTAAAAAAGAAGATTTCATAAAAAACTTGTAAAACTTTGTACGTCCATTTTTTTATGAAACACATTTTATAAAAACTTTACAAAATTTTACCAAATTTTTTTACGTGGGCTACGATTAATTTTGAAAAACTTCAAGTACGTCTATATATCTCAAGGGCAACAGTCATTTATGGACTCCAATAAAGATACCAATGAAGTTCAACGATTTCGTAGTAAACTGATTGATTCGCGGCGCTCTAATACACGTTTATAGCATCAGCAGCACGGCCAAACGTGCTTTATATTCCACGATATAAATTCATCGCATTCTATAACCGCCGATAAATAAACAGCCTTATCGAACAAAATGCGCGAACTCGCCAATATTGCAGTACTTATTGCGATTCTGTGAAAACTAACGCGGCAATTTCCGATCGATATAGAAATACTGTTGAAAATTCAACTCGCGATCGATGCATATAAATTTCGACCGTTGCATCAAGATTCCCGGCCGCTCGTGACGCAAGCTTCCGGCGTAGAGCCGCGGCGCATCGCCCCGGTCACGGCGCGAGCCTCCTTCTTTTTTGTACCTCCTTCTTCTCGACAACACTCGGCGCAGCTGTAGCTCTCCCCCGCGACCGATCGATCGCAAAAAGCTCCTCGTGCTTACACGCATCCTCGGATTCCCGGCGACGTGATTAAAAATAAAAAGAGAGGCGAGTGGGAGTAGGACGCCGTGCGCGAACATTCCCGTAGCAAGTCGGCTTTATATTGCTACCTCGAGTATTTTCGAGCCGAGAGAGGAGCTCTTTGCATCTGCGTTCCCTTATTTCGCGCGCACGGGATTTCTCCTTTCTTTTTTGCGCCTCTTGCGTTTAATTTAAGCTGCGAGGGTGGCGCCGGCGACGGGAAGAGCCTCGGGACGTTCGACTTAATTTGACTTTTATCGCGCGGGAATATCTTAAGTGGAAACAGAAACACCCGGTAGACGGGTTACATCGCACTGAGTTTAACGGGAGAGAACAAATTTAACTTTGTTTTTGGATGGGTTGATTTCATTTCCCTTTTAATTTAATTCGATAGTTTAATATTTATACATGTATAAGTGTGTATTCTTTTATAAATATGATGATGTCACGGCACTTTCGATCCATTGATATAGCTGAATGAGAAGCTTATTTTTGAAAAGCCTTCGCTTTTATAAAAAGTTTAAATGAACATGCGCAAAGTGCATCTATAAAAGTATCGCGTAAAAGCCATTATATATTGGCCGGATCGAACCTTACTTTAGTACTGCAAACAAATAAAAAAAAGTGAGACTTTAAAATTTTAAAGTATCTGCCTCGTCAATCTCGATTCATATAGTGATAGTTTTTTATTCAAAATTTACGCATAAAAATTTTTATTTGTAACTTAAAATTCTTTTACAGAATTTCGATACTTATGTTCCCGTCTTATATAGGGGAAAGCGGGGCATAGCGGGCCATGGGGCAGTGTGAACCTTCGGGGCATAGTGGGCCATCCCATTATATACGTTGCATTAGTATGTGAAAAACATTTATTAACAAGTTTCATTGAAATTAAAGCATTTTGAAAGATTGTCATTATGACATTGGAGTATTACTATATATAATGTTTGTATATAGTAATACTGCAATGTAATAATGGTAATCTTTCAAATTGCTTTAATTTGAATGAAACTTGTTAATAAATGTTTTTCACACTAAATGCAACATATTTAATGGGGTGGCCCACTATGCTCCGAAGGTTCTCACTGCCCCATGACCCGCTATGTCCCGCTTTCCCCTATTTTATTACCCTTTTTTGACGCGAAAACAATTTGAATGGAACTTCAAACGACTTTGCATACAAGAATTTCATAACATGAAAATTCATTCAACACGATTACATTTTTATAAAGACCCCGGCTTTAAAGCTGGTTAAAGTATAAAAGATAAATTAAAATATACGCATGATAAATTAAAGGTTTAAAAAAAATCCTTTAAAACAATTTAGCATTAATGTTCCAGAATCTGACATACAACAAATATTACAAATATAAATTTTTTTGATCAGAATATATCAATCTCCATTAAGCTTTTCCGTGGCACTGAAAAATCGTGACTGTCACGAATGAGAGTGAATTAAATTCGCCTTCTTAACTCTTCCACTAAAGCGTTAAATTAACGCGTACTTAATTACAGGGATTTAAAAGCGCGACTTTCCGTAGGGTGGTGATAAGGAACTCGGAGGCGGTTCTTTCTTCCTCGCAGCTGCTCCTCGTTAATTCCCACCTTCCGCGCGTTTTCCCGAGAGCGCGCTGAAGAAGCGATAAACTTCTTTCGGGCGAATCCGTCGGCAAAGTGTCCCTTTGATCAAATCCCCTTGATGTAACGCGAATTTGATCACTGGCCGATCGATTCGAGCGCGGCTGCGGGAAAAAGTCTAGTTTTCTATATGTATTATCGACCGGGCGATCGGTAATCCAATTTACGATCGTGTCTTGCGGACTACGACTTCGGTTCTTCTTTTTTGTTTTCGCCGACCCTTGTATATTATAACTTGTTTTGCTCGTCTCGAAATCGATGGTCGTTCTTTGAATTTTTGTGGAAACTGTTTCTTTCGTATTTTAACACTGCGTCAAATTCTCGGGAAGATACAAGGATTGAAAGTGAGTTTTATGTAAGTTGTAAAAATATAATACCCACAAAATTAACACATGGAATTAACATAGTTCATTTTGCAAATCTTTGTAATCTGCGTAAGGTTGAATAAGTGAGATTTCACTAAAATAAGAGAAATATTTTGACGTAGAATAATTGATTATTCACTTATTTAAGAGAAATTTCCGTTATTCAACTTTAAAGAGATGATACTTTAACTTTCAATTTCAATTAGCATTGAAAGTAGTGTTCTTAAACATTGTAATAATCTAAGGTGTTACATAATAAAATTACTGGTTTTAAGTCCCTCAATAAAATAAAATTACAAAATTAATATCAAATATAGTTTAATTTACTGAACAAAAATTGAAACCTGAGGTATTTATGCAAATCAGCAGGAAAAAATGCCGAAAAAGTGGCTGAAGATTGCTACAAAATTTATAAAATATATTACGAAATATATGCAATAATTTCGGATAACATAAAAATTTGAATCAATGCACGAAAAATTGAAGCTGTCAAAGATTAGCACATTAACCGACTACACACGTACTCTTTACAAAGGATAACACAGCTATATAAAAGAGGCAGGGAAACTCATTGAGTCAGAATGTTAAAAAAGTATATTTTGAGTTTTCAATAAGTAACAATGAAGAAGCTACCGTTAATCCTCTTAGCGGTTCTGGTGGCAAGATGCTATGCATATGAGGTATGGAGATGAACATTTCGTTTAAACTTATACTAGACAGATCCGTTTTAGGTAGCGAAATAATTCGTTTACTCTTGACAGGGTTATCACAGCCACTATGGTCATCCCCACCAGATAGAATACTCATCCTTTGAAATTGACGGTAGCGACGAGGAGGCTGCGTATAGTGATGAGGAGACGGCGTATAGCGATGAATTTGGCCATCCACATGTAGAAAACAGATTCTTTGAAGTCGACAGCAACGAGGAGACCGCGTACAGTGATGAAGATAGTTATTCAGACGAGAAAGAGTACAAATTATTCCGTATGGGCCACGACGATAGCAACCGTGGCTATTATGGTTATCTATATGATGACCACTACGGGGAAAGACATTATTGAAGTTTTGACCATCTAAAAGTGAATGAGTGAGTGTCGGAAAGAGCCTCGTGATCTTTTCAAATTTGTTGCATGGCTCGGCAAGAGAAAGCCGGGTAACCTTTTTGTGGCACTTACAAAAAAAAAAAAAAACTATTTTATAAACTATTTTTTTTTTAATAAAATGTCTTCTAAAACTATTGTTGTGTTAATTATTTTATACGAAATAGTTTTATTGGAAAGTGATAATGATGCTAATTAACAATACTTATTGATGTGAGAAAAAACCTAATCAGAAAACAAACATTTATTTCGGCATTCTTTAATATATCGTCCGAATTTACCTAAACATTGTAATGCAATAATTTTCTTTCGTATAAAATCGGTCAAGTAAACATCCATTAGTAACTCTGAAAGCTGCTACACATTCTCGTACTAAAAGCTAAAGAAGCATTTCAGCAACAATAGCAGCAAATGCATACATCTCGAGTGTGCATCGAGACAAACGCCGAAACGAGAAATCTGTCCCATTTTAAAAATATCCATGTCAAAGTGGCGCACTCCAGGAGACACTTCGGAACAAAAGCAGGCACTAGACACAAAGAAGCGGACGCGTATCAAAGCCGCCCGTCGGCAGATACGAAATCGTCCGCGACGCATTTATAATTTTGCCGGGTCGTAATCAAAAGGCTCGGCTGGGCGCGACGGCACTCCGGTAGTGATTGCCAAAGTAATTTCTCCCAGGGAGCGTAAAGGGTAGGTTAGGTAATTACGCGTAATTAACTGATTGAGTTTGCAAGAAGTGAGTCGGCGGGATACCGGCGCACCGTACCTTTTTCCTCGCCCTTCGCGTTTCTTTGCGTTTTTCATCCTTTTTTTTGCATCCTATCGAGGGCTAACGAGTAAGTCGTGCGCCTGCGCTTCTGAGGCCTTGGTATATTTACATCGGCCACGATCAATTCGTCGGTTCTTAATTAGAATGGCCCCTCTCCGATCCAACATTATCGGGTATATGAGAATTCCGCTTTGCGCGGGACGAATCGTCGATAACGAGACGGGCTAAATTCACTCGCAAATCGACGAATCAAATAGCAAATGGGCAGAAGAGAGAGCCTTTGCTTTTGACGTCGAGTTTCCCTGCCTCGACGATACTTCGAGAGGAGATTATTGACTTTTTTTATCCGATTTAGCGACTTGTGCATTGGTTTTCCAATAACATTGCATACCGATGTATTGTGATATTCAGATCATAAGGAAGCATTCCAGATTTTTGTTTTCAATAAATCGATTTTTTTGCATTTTCTTACATTTCTTTTTATCATATTAATATAATGGTGACTCTTATTATAATAGCGACTCAAATATGAAAATGTGTAAAATATTTTATGGTTTTAATACAATTTTCATCATTTTAAAAACTGTCGTACGTCTTTAATACCGGGAATACCATATTTATATAAATTAATATTTTCTTTCGCATTAATTTATAATATAAATTGATTCTGAGTATCGATAAAAATTATTGAGTTTTTGTATCATTTCATGCTAATAAGTTTCTGAGAATAATATTATACATAGACATCATTCATAATTTAGTTCATCTATTAATTTTTATTCAGACCTCTCGTGCGGCTTCGTTACACCGAATCGACCGGATTCTTTTAACTCAATAAAGCTTCACTGTAGACACCAATTGAAATGGCTTTCTATAAGTTTTTTTACAACGCACATCTTAACTCGATACGGCTATTTTCGCTAAAACTCAAATAAAACGCGCGACAGACCGTTCGATAAATTTTCATTAGCTTCGTTTATTTGGCCGATAGAAGCGGCAAATATTTTTCAAGAACTTGGAAGACAATTGCTTCTAATTTGTCCAGTGCAGAGAGCCATCAGAAAAAGAGGAAGAGAAATGGTGCGAGGGATCGGCCGCGCAGCCCCTCGACGAAGCTTCCTCCTGACCGTCGCGATTCGAGTGGCCTTGAAACCCCATGTGGCCACCATATTTCACTTCTCGGAACGCTTCTCTGTGACCTGAGACCTCTCGAGAAGAAACAGTTTAATTTCTACAGTCAGTAGCCAGTACAGTGGCGTACTTGCAGTACATCTTTAAAAATTAAACTCCGTTGCCACATGCTATTTGTTGACTGTATTTTTATTACTCTGTGTCGTTTAATATAAAACAATAGCAGTAAGTGCCATCAATTTTGTTTTTTTAATACTTTAACTACTTCTCTAGTAAACAACGAATATATATTTAATAAAAGTGTTAAAATTGTTTTTTTTTGTGATCAAAAAATAATTATGAGTATTTTGTATTTTTCTCATTTGTCAATCATTTATAATCTTTAATAAAATGTTTACTTAATGTGTGCAACATAGTATTAAATCAAATTTTATAAAAAAATTCGCGCGAAGATTAAAACGAATTTAGACTGCGAAGATTAAAAGATGCTAGAAAAATACTTAAGATCAAGGAGAGTTGAGTGGGGGAGGTATTTCTTTTCGGGTAGTACGCCACTGACGCTCTATGGGTTACCGTTCAAAGTCAGCTTTATGAAAGCTTCTTCTTCAGTCTCGGATCTGCTCTTGAGCTGCGCAGACTGCGGCCACTAGATTCAATACAAACGGACCAAATACATCGGCGGCGCTCGAGAGTGGAAACGCTTCCTCTCCCGGCACCGTAGCAATAATATTTGGGGATATTAAAAGCACTCGGCGTACAGAAGACGCAATAAACCCTTTTTCCTCGCAGCCAAGCCGTGAGTATCGATTAAAAGGTGTGTGGCATTTAAACGAAAAATAGAATAAAAGAAACAAAATACAAAACGTGCGCGTTACTTGGAAAATTTTAGTGAATCTGCGATTACGAACGCCGCAGCAAAATGTTCGTCGTCCTTTTTTTCGCGTTGTTTTTGTCGCTCGGCACACGGGCCAATCCGACGACCACCCCGCCGCCAATGTCGGTGCCGAGCACCGAGATCAACATGTGCCCCTGCGACAACGCAAACGTCACGGCGTCGCATTCGCCCAAGATTCCGAGCACAGTGATCCACGGTATGACCTGCATGTGCCACACAAGCCCGGCGCCTGGTAGCGTGGCTCGCGACGACTACCGGTACAGCCCGGGCATTGGGGCCCACAAACTTCACACCCGCGCCGCTACCTGGAACGAGGCGCGCAAGATGTGCAACGAGGAGGGCGGATACCTGGCCATTGTAAATTCGCTTACCGAGGCCCACGTGAGTTCTGCCGTTATTTGTGTATTAAAATGAAAAGTAGAAAGACAATGTTTGAAATTCTTCGAATTTCTTGGAAATTCGACGTTGAATTGGGTTTTTTTATTTATCTTTTGTGCTCAAACTTTAAACAAAAATATTGTCACTTTGAACTGTTATAATTTGCAATATTTTAACCAATTACTTAGTTTCAAATACTTCTCTTATGTATTTGAAGTACTCACGGTAAGTCACATTAGAAATGCCTTTGCCATAAATTCTAAAGTGAAATTACAAATATTACAAAAAGGAATTGAATTTTATTATTGATGTTGAGTAGAACTTTTTTCAATCACTTTTTTGGACTAATTTTACGCTTCATTAAAATTCAAGCAATTTCCGAAATATGTTTGCAGATAAATTTCTTGGAGCTAATTTTCAAAGAGATTTATTGAATTCTTGATTTTTAATCTTGTGGTAAAGACATTGGTAATTTGATTATCGATGTAATAATACATTTTACCATTTCATTAAATACTAATAAAAAAACTAAATAGTTGGTCTTAAATTTTAGAAAGTTATAAACTTTTAAATAAATGCATATGCTTCTAATAATGTTGAATTAGTAAATTGATTGTTTACTTAATTAGTTGACATTCACCGTAGTATCAGCAAGTAAGTTTCCTCCCTTGTTAATAAAAGTAATTCTGTTATTTTTCTAACACAAAAATAATTTCAAAAATTCCTTAGCAAAAGTTATGCATGATTCTTAGTACCAAACAAATTTACAATAAGTCAGATGTTCTCCTTCACTGCAATTCTTGGAACCGCCTCGACCATCCGTTTCATCTTCTTACAAAAAAGAATCCCGGCTCCATAGACCTCATAGCGCGACATTGTTCCCGCAGTCGAGCTCTCGAGCACACGATAAAAGTTCCTCTTTGGCTCGACAGGTGCTGAGGGACATCTTCACAAAGGCGGGCCCGGTGAAGGGAGCGTCGTACCTCGATCTGGCCTACGTCGGCATCCACGACCTGTACAAGGAGGGCGAATGGGTGACGATACTGGGCGAGTCGCTCTTTAAGACGGGCTACACCGTCTGGTCGGACAAATGGGGCGGCCAGCCCGACAACGGCGGCGGCAATCAGAACTGCGGTGTTTTTCTCAAGGAGGGCGGCCTCGACGACGTCAATTGCAACGTGCCGTTCGCGTTCTTCTGCGAGCTTCCCATGACGTACATCATGCATTAAACCAACTCATTAGCTATTTTAATTATTATGAAATTTTATTTCACTATTCATATATGAGGTTAATTTATGTTAATATCATTTTAAGCGTCAAATTTGTAAGAATTTTATTTAGGATAAAATAAAATTGTATATTGTACAATTCAATAAAACTTATGATAATTATAATAATTTTTAAAAAATGAGATGATGTAATGTTTTTTTATTATAAAAAGAAAATTTTTTTTTTATAAAAGTGAAAATTAATCGGAAATACTTATTTTTAAGATCTGAGTTGTCAATAAAACAGGAATCCCCTTGATTCCAAGAAATGTACATGGTTTATCATCGATTAAATAAAAATTATTTATCAGTTTTATTGACAGATATAAAAATTCTAGTGCCGATGAAAAGTTTGAGCTTTACAAGATGTAATATCGAAAGATTGATAAAGTAAATTTTGAGTTTTCTGCAATTTATTTTTAATTTGGAAATTAATTCTCCAACTATTGTAACAAAAATCTGTGTTCATATCAAATAATTAAGTTTGGTGTGAGTCATCTGATTGAATTGCACACTTTCTTTACTATAAAGAAAAAAATTGTTTATCTAATCAATAATTTTAATCGATAATTTTAATCCAATGGATCTATATAATAACTCATAAAACAATGATAGTTCAGTTAGTTCCATACCTATTTAACAGCATCGAACATTAAATTGCTCACCAGTTTTAAGAGCATATTAAGAATCGTAGAATAATTGATATTTCAATTTTAAAAATTCAAATTGAATAAAAAGTAAAATGTGGTTGTTATTTGTCGTTGCTTTTTCTCTTCTTTTGGATTTCCAAACGGTATCAACAAAGTCAGTAGCTTCTACTAATAATCAAGAATTTTTTGCTGTATTCGAAAAGAGCAATGGCGTTGAATCATTGACTTCAAGTAACTCTGTAGAGTTAATTTGTACACTTCCACGAAGGGACGATTACGTCTATACAAATGGGGTTGGTGCTCATAAATTGCACACCGATGCAAGGACATGGAACGAAGCGCGAAAAATCTGTAAGGAGGAAAATGCACGTCTGGCAATCATTAACTCGAAAGCGGAAGAAAGAGTAAGTAATTGATATTTTTAGTTTTTATCATCGCACATATTTATTCATTTCTTTGATTTTTTCACGCAGACCCTCACGGATAAGTTGAATAAATCTGCAATTTCAATAACCGGAGCCACGACTGTGCAGGCAGCTTTTCTTGGAGTTCATGCTTTATTTGGTGATCGTGACTGGGTGACAGATTCAGGAGAATCCCTATACACTGCAGGCTATGAAAATTGGTCAATCGGTCAGCCTGATAATTGGAAAAATTCGCAATATTGCGTGGCTGCTCTTGTTACTGGTGGCATGGACGACGTTGGATGCAATGTTACTTTATCGTTCTTTTGCGAATTATCATTGTCGTGCAGCTTAAGATAGATGTTATATTAAAACTGTAAGAACTTATGAATGTAATGCAGAGTAAAATAATATGTAATTAATTGCCTATGAAAATAGTAGCGAAAAAATTTTGAAGACCAAATACCACCGAAGTTTTTTTTTCAAACATTGGGAGCCAAAATATACCTTTTTTGCCCAGCGGGGCTAAAATGCCTCTTTTACTCCCGGCGCTTGTTCGTAAAAGTCGTATTTTCGCCCTAGCTAGACAAAAAAATTACATATGGACCACGGGAGTAAGTAAAGAACGCCTTAGATCTACAAGGACCAGCAGCAGCACTCGCCGAACGCAACCACCATCTCCCAGCTGACACACGCCGGATCATCTCTGCT
>JAXIUT010057915.1:0-10044 GCA_035586675.1 Eurytoma californica | reverse complement strand
GTGAGACTTGTTAAGAAATATGTTTCACAGCAAATGAAACATATTTAATGAGGTGGCCCACTATGCCCCGAAGGTTCGCATTGCCCCGCGGCCCGCTATGCCCTGCTCTCCCCTATTGTTAAATAATTTACTAACGTTAATAATAGATGGTATTTTTTTATTATAATTTTAGATGGATTCGTATAAATGCACAGAGAAAAATGTTTTCGAATAATTTACTGCAACTGTAGTAAAAATTGCTATTACTTACAGTAACGGAGACATACCGCTGCTAATCAAAAATTACTATTTTTGTATTTGAGTATATCCCAGTTACTATAAAACATAGCAATTTTTACTAAACCTTTTCCTCAGTGTGTACTCGAATTAGTCCAGAACGTCTGCTCCAAAAAGGTTTTCGATTAAAAACGCTCGCGCTTTAAAATTAGCCATAAAATGTTTCATTCGATTTCTCACTTTTAACTAGACTGTAGATACGGTGTTTTTCCCAGAACAACGCTGTAAGAGTCCATATTAAACACTGCAAATGTTCAAGAGAATGTCCCGAAAACGGCTTATTTAAATCCACCAAAAATTTTACGAGTCGTAGATAACGATCTCATGAACAACTGGTTGAACTTCCAAAGGGTCCCTGCTTCCCCGATAAAAAAAAAAAGAATCCGCGATAACCCACTTAATGAATCTTAACTGCATCTTCGATATTCTCGTGCGTCAAGACCACTTGCAGGGCACTCGCATTTCCAGTTTTATCCGGCAGCGCAGATAAAGTATCAATCCCGACGAACATTTTTGCTCGCTCGCGAAACAGTTACAAGCAATAACCGAGATCTTCCATCGGCGATTATGGACTACCGAAAAGCCGACCGCTCTTAATTAAACCGCTCGCGCGCGGCTAATAACGCAGGACGCGCGCCTTGACAACTCCATTCGCCTATGCGTGTATATATATAAAAGGCTCCCCCGACGAGGCGGGGGCCGTCTCATATATTTATGCCCTCCACTCTCGGTTTTTGCCGATCGCGCCGATTCGGGCCGATCGTGAATTTATTTTATGGCGGGCTCCGTCATTATTATGGATTCGCGGCGCGCTGTCATTACCGGGGCGGATCGGCGGGCGCGCATCCCATTACTTCTAATTTACGCGGACGTAAGGTGCGTAGCGGGAAATACGAGTTTTATGGGTCGCGCCGAGGGAGCCTTTAATTGGCTTTGTGAGCCGCGACGGGGTAACGAGTCGCGAGCGATTAGTTTATTGTCCCGCCGGTAGGAGCGAATGTGCGTGCGCGATTTTTTTTTTTTTTTTTTTTTTGCCAATTGCGCAATGGTTATCGATTAAGACACGGCGGAGTGACGGGGAAGAGGGGAGGATGCACGGTGCAAAAGTGTAATAACTGGATCGAGGTGGGTATACCGCTATGAGCGTGGCTTTCTCTCCTCGTGAAAGTAAAATGGTCTTTATGAATTTTTGGAAAAAGAAAATCATTTCCGAAGAGTCACGAGGAGGCTGGAGGAGTCGCGTTACACTCTCTAAGTGCGGCGTAACTCTGCACTTTTGTTTGACCTCGAAGTTATTAAGCTACGTTTTACTTTGAGCAATTTACGGTTAATGCGCGCGTTGAGAGAGTTAATTTATGGGAAGTAGCGAACAATTTTAATTCAACGATTCATTTGGATTTAACTTAGTAAGTACGCAGATATTTAAAAGTATACTGAAAACTAAATTGTCATCATTATTTTGAACAGTGTTGTAACCTGTTTTATTAAGGTGGGTCTTTACTGAAATTTGTCCCAAAAATCGATTTTCGACCGCTTCATGATGCAGTTTAACACAGAATTAGTTATACAATTTTCAGCAAACTAACTATTATTCTTTAGGACTTAAAGAAGAAAAAGAGCCTTTGAACGTCTGTTTCAGTAAAAATAGTATTGATAAGAAGAAATTCTTAAATAAGAAATTCTTGTAAATTGTGTTTAAAATATTGAAAAAAATTTATCAGGCGATGAACATTTTTATTTTCTTACATAGAATATGAATATAAAGTTTCAAAAATCTAGGTCCAGTAATAAAAAATTAGATTTCTGAATAAAATCCTACACCTTAAAGAAGAATTTACAATAAGCACTCGCACTTCTAGAAAAATGTAAACGCTTTCGTAGAGATCGCGATTCATGTTCATATTTTGTTCTTCATCGATACCCTTTTAACTACAATCCATAATAGAGAAATTTCTATGCACCTTATACAAAGGCACGATATAAAAGTGCAAGCTAATGGAAGTTCAGCTCGGTATTAAAGTTCAAAATTAAAAGTTAGCAAAAAAATTCGTGAAAATTCAGATCTAAATCAATATTTTTCTTCCTTTGTTTTATGTCCGCAATTCTCGATTGTTACTTTTTCCTCGGTATTTTTCGAGCAAGCAAACGTTTCTTTATTAAAATAAAAATTTTGTATTTATTTTACCACAAAGTTTCATGAAGCTCTACTAGCGCTCAAATACTAAAGTAACTATGGTAGTTCTTATGTAAACTTATTTATTCAAGACTTGCATAAATCTTTCAGCAAAAATTAATTTATTGAATAATAGGTCTATCTATGCAACATGAGACTGATTGACCTCTTGGTTATTTATAAAATTTATAATTTAGCAATTTATAAAATTTGCGTTTTTAACACTGGATAATGAAAAAGGGATTCTCTTAAAGCGCATTTGAAAATTTTAATTAAACTTAAAGCAAAATTTTCTTACAATGGTTTGCATTCACTACATCAATCAGTGCGAGATCAACTTTGTAATTTTTCTATTTTGTTGATAATACAAAAAAGGGCAATACGTAATAAGGTAAAAGTATTTACATTTATATCAGTTGATTAGATCGATAATTACATTAACTTTGATCAATCATTACAACAATTTAGATTCTATTGAAGTTTATTTATAATCATCTTCTGCAAGAAAACTTCTATTCAACACCCGTACAATCGGGTAAAAACTACCTTTAACAAGAATAATTTAAAACTGCAAATATATTTCTTTTCCCACTCATCGAACTTTCATCGATCCAGAAATCAACTTCTAGGAGCGACTTTAGACCTCGCGGGTATATGAATGCCGATGGCGTTCGGGAGCGGCGCGCGCTCTCTTATAGAAAGTTCGTTAGCGCGCGGAGCTGCGGGGGTTGAAAGCCGCGCGGGAGAAACTGCAGCGCCGGCGGACTTTTAATCGGCCCGCCGTAGCCCGATTTTAAATCACCTCCTCGATTTGCATGCGGCTCCAGCGCGGGGCGAACTTTTCTCGCGCGGCTCGCGAAAGTGCGCTTTCGCGAGCTTTCAGCGCTCAATAAAACGCTGGAAAACTTGCGACGATTGACACTCACGACGTTGACGAGGGGCACTTGAAAAAAAATTAAAGCGATTAAAGGGGCTGTTCGATAAACGAACAGAGTTTATGCAGGGTGTCGCGAAAGTTGCGGGACGGATGAATATTACTCGAGGTAAAATATTTTTCAAGGAGGTTAAGGTATGAAATAAATTTCAAGGAGATATTGACCGTAATTTCAAGGTCAATTATATTTTTTCCAATAGGTACCCATATTTTCGACTTTAGATTCTGAAAAAGCGGGAAATGTTACCTTGAGATACGTACCTACAGAAGGGATTAAAATGATCCATACAGGTCAAATTCTCTGTTTATTTAATACGAGAACCCATAATTTTGGTGAAACCAATTTTTGATTGTCCTTTTAACGCCTACCAGTCATTTTTACCATTTCCATGACTACGCATCGAAACGTATAAAATTTTTTGTTCTTTCAAAAACTGAATTCAAAAATAAGGGTTGCCATTTAAAAAAAACAAAGGTGATCCCGAAATGAGGGGGCGACGATGGCTCAGTGGCCAAGACGCTTGGCTGCCAAGACAACGCTGCCGAAGTGTGGACTCGGGTTCAAATCCGACCGGGTGCGGTTTTTTCGCCAAAAAGCGAAAGCCGTATTCGTCCGGTTTTTCAACTCGAGTCTGCGAATTAGGTTTAACTCGTGGTTCGAATCGAACGTAAAACTGTAGGGCCAGTGGTGATGTGTACACGTCTTGCACAGGTGCTGTAACAGGCATTCTGTGAGGGGGTGGACACATCACTTTTATAGGGAAAACAAATTATTACTCTGTCTCAAGTGGCAAACAAATATGTATGGTGGCATATCGGAGTCTCGCTGTACTACATGCATTAGCATGTTAGTCAGCACAAAAAGACCCACGGCCAATAAAACACAAAGAAGAAGACCTTGAAATGAACTTTAGGTTACTCTCAAGATCATGATTAAATTTTTTGTTGAAAGGAACTTTCACACTAGTTTTGCCCCATTCAGAAACACCTTACTTTTGGAAATATTGAATCGTCCCGAGACTTGTGACACCCTGCATATAAATATTCGTTTAGTACATTTTATAAACTTTTGATTTTTAAAAATAAAAAACGAATGTAGTATCAAATGAAGCATCGGACAGATTTTTATATTTTGTTGTTAAAGTTAGCAATCAACATGATTTTCTTATTGCACTATCTTGTAGTTCCGTTTAAATAATGCCTACTCAGTTTGCTCCCAGAGTGTATGACTAAAAAAATCGTTGTTTTATTTACTCGCTTCCAGATCTCGATACAATTTCAAAATAAAATTTAAATGGTTATTTTAATAAAAAAAATAACTGACAGCGCGTTTTCTGAAGCGACAGGGGCCTTTCCTTTTAATTACGATTCGAGCGAAGATAGTACGAAGTCGCAAGAAGAACAGCGTCCGATCCTTCGTTTTGCTGCAGCGGGGCAGAGTGGAGTTGTAAATTGGGTCAATCAAAATAACTTTAGATATTAACAACGCCGTTGGGATGCCGCGGCTCGAAGTTTTCCGGTGGTTTACAAGCACGAACGGCTCCTTTATTAGTCGTAAAATCTCATAAGACCATCTTTTCGAACTTTCCCGCGCAATTATGAGGTCAGACTCCTCTTTTTGCCCGATGACTTAACGATCTAACGAGCAGAGGGAGCGACGGTAAGAAATTTTCAATAGGCGAAAAAATTGACGGGGTGCACAGTGCGCTAAAACTCGTAGAATAATGAAAAGCTCGAAAAATTGGAGATGCTCGAAGGGAGTGCTTTATAAAAAAATCCGACAAGCCTTGGAATAAGTTCTCGACCTCAATTGAAATCTGAGAAAAAATTATTCGTCTCCTAATAGGAAGAACCCAATTTTGAAATTTTAATGAAGCCTGCGATTAAAATTCTAATAACAAAAATAGAGAGGAATCTCGCAAAGTTCCCTCGTTCGAGTGAAAACACTTTTTTGCCTCAATTCAAACTGAAAAACCAATTACACAAAGATGACGAAGTTCCGAGTGCGCGGCTGCCCCAGGGCCTCTGGAGAGTTTTTTCCTCGTCGGACCCGGGCGAATTCGCATTTTGTAATAGGTAAATTACTCCGGGGATTCGAGAATCCGCGGAGTCACTGCGCTTTGAATTCGTAATGCGCCCGGGCCGGGAGGAATTTCTTCCCTTTGTCATTGGCCTAAGTGGATTTGGGGCGCATTGAAATTTGACCGGGTCAAATCGAGATGCGCCACAGTCGCTTGCACATCACTTTTGCCGAGAGACAATTGCACTTTGATGGATTTAATATCGCCCAATTTCGAACTGCGGTTTCGCAATTTTGCGGATGTGATATGTTGCTGTAGACAGTAATTTATCTCTGTCTCGCTTGTTATTGGTTTTAATTGCTGCTTTTAATTTAGTTAATTTCTAGATTTACGCGAGTTGACAGTGTGGGAACCGCAATTAATTATTGCAAAGTTATTATTGATATGCTTTCAAAGTAACGTGCATGAACAAATACAGTTGATATTACATTTCTATTGATATTATTAATTAATAAAGAGGCTGAAATTCGAATAACCGCATAAAAGCTGAGGATTTAGGTGTGCACTGCTCGTAATTATTAATTCATAGTTACTTCTACTCCGCTTATTCGACTATTTGGATTGGTTTTCGAGTAACATCCAGTAATGCCATTGTTACAAGAGCTGTTATAGTCAGCGGAATGGAAGTTATAGAATTAATTATCGGACAGCATACTCCATTCAATTTCAATGTATAGTGAGAGAAAATTACTTTTGATTATTCCTTGCGGCACAGCAAATTTTACCAGCATTTGCAAAACACATTACCCTTCAGTTACATTATCATAATCCCTGAAAGCGGTGAAAGCTTTCTTGATATTTTGTAATGTTTTTCCTGAAACAATTCAAGGATCGATCACGTAAGGGCTATAAACGATTTGTGTATAATTTAATTTAATAATTTCTAAAAAATCTCTTAAATACCATAACGCCTTTTATTCAAATTTTTAATTTCTTGCATTTTGGAGTGATGATGTAAAAAATCTCTGTACAATTTTAATCTGAAAAATCTCATATTGCATTCCATAAGCTCTTTCATTCGAATTTTTAATTTTAATTTAATGCTATTTATTTTGGAGGGAGGAAAGAGAGGCATTACAAAAAGAGAACATTTTTCATTTCAATTTAAACTGGTTCCAATTAATAACAAGGCGTTTATCGTAATTACAAATTTTCATTTTCATTCCATGAAAATTTCTGTTCTATGAAAAACGGAGATTATTTCCCTTATTTACCCTCTTCATATCTAACAATTATTTCCCGTAAAATGTACGCGCCACTGATTTGACAAAACTCACAGAAGAAAGGATAAAAAAAAATAAAAAAAAGAAGTGAAATAAAATTAATTCTTCACTTCAAACACCCAGCAGCTGCTATTTCCGTGAGTTTTTTTCCATAAGCGTAAGATTACTTTATTAATACAAAATGTTTAATTCTTCATTCATAAATTTATTGCATGTTTAGTAGCGGCATTTTTCTCTTTGTAGCATTCCCTTTAAGAACAAACTTTGCAGCACGTATAGGCTCTGTAAGACTAACATTTTTAAAAATAAATTTGTCAAGTAATTGATAAGACAAGTCTCAGGTAGTATATAAATTTCAGATCGGTCTTTGTTCTTTATTATTGCAATAGCAACCCGATTGAATTTTCAATTCGAAGCAGACAGCACATAGGTGAGTAAATTTATTTAAAATATAAACCTTATATTTCAGACACTTTTAGCGAAGCGTATTTAAGTTTACTAAATTTGTCTATATATTGAACTTAGATTAATTAAAACTTTGTTTTTTGCATAAAATAATAAAGGAAAGAAAGCTGCATAACTTATTTATTGTAACGTAAAACTGTTACTATTCTCTATTCTTTAAATTTTTGAGAGGATAGATTTATTGGTTTAACAACGAATTACTTTCTCTGTTAATATTTGCAAATGAAGTAGATCTATTTCCAAGTAGCTCGTTTTTCAAAATCAAATTAACAAAATCCAAAACAAATTTTTTATTTCCAACATTTTGCGGACTTTATATTTTTCCAATTTTGATGTATGGTCACCTTAAGTCCCTAAATTATTATTCTTATATGTTTTGATAGATACCAATCAACCATAAAACTCCTCCTCATCTCGATGCTGGTTCTAGCAGTGGCTGCTGTTTTAAGCGTAGCAGAAGGAAAGGAAACTGTAAGAGAGTAGATGCTGGAAAGCCTGGAATAGCAGGGAAACATGCATTGGTTAAGATGTCATTAGCCACTTGGTAAGCAAACATTTTCTAATGCCAATTTTGAAATGCAACAATAGATCATGTTTTTAAAAGTCTATAAATTTAACACCAATAAATTTTTTCTTGATTAAAATAGGGGAGAGCGCGCCACGCATACGATTTTTTAGAGGCATATTGTGGGCCACCTGTTCATCCAAATTTAATCTGCAACCTCTAAACTTAAGGTATCGTACCAATAATATGTTAAGTTTAGGGGTTGCAGATCAAATTTGGATGAACAGGTGACCCGCAATCTGCTCTAAAAAATTGTGTGCGCGGCCCACTATGCCCCGCTCTCCCCTAATTCTTCTCATTTATTCGAATTTAATTCTTTTAATCTTGTGGAGGATGAGAAGAAGAGGGAAAATACAAAAATTCTAAAAAATTTTCCATTTTACTTTCAATTTATTACTAATTAATTACAAAATTCCATGAAAATCTGTCCTTTCAAGGATAGCAGATGTCATTTTCGCATTTAAAAATTAATTGCCTTTTTTGTGTTCTTCTAACCGATCAATTCCTCGCAAACTTTCCACGCCACTGATCTAACGAATCTCCCAGCAGAAAAGATCGGAAGAAAAGTAAAAAAAAAGGAAGATCAACAAACTTACCTCTCCATCCCAAACACCCAGCAGCCGGTATTCCCGCGAGTAAAAAAAAGTCGAGTCCGAAGAAGAATCAACGGGAAAAACTTTCAACGGATATAAGCAGCGCAGAGTACGAGAGCATCGGGACACCGAGGAGGAAGCTCCCGGCGAGGCTCGTACATCAAGCACCGCCGGCAATCGAATTATCCCGTAAACGCGCGTATGATTTCCCGTGATTTGTGCCCCCAGTCGGAGGCGAAAGAAGAGGACGAGTCGCCGCGGCAGTCGATGGGGCTAATTCTTCATTAGGCGGAAGATCGACGATCGCGGGGCGACAGTGAATTAGTGGCCGATCGATCGGCACATTGTGCGACGTCGGCGAGCTTGAAGGAGACACGGCCGCGTATAATTATATTCCCGAGGAAGCGATCGCGTCGTTAATCCCGCGCCGTGCGCTTCCTTCGCTATGAGCGAGACGCAGAGGTGGAAAGGGGAGTGAGGCTTTCGCCGGCGCTCGTTATGTCGTTATTTCGAGCAAATAAGTTTACCCATCGGGATTGACGACTCGATTTATTGTGATAGAGACGTCGTTTCTTCATTAGCGAGTTATTGAGGATATCGGATAAGTAATTAAGTAGATAAATGCTTTACAACTTACAGAGAAGAGATAGTGATGAAGTTTACATTTACTTAACTAAAAATATCGTTAATCTTTTGAGTAATCAAAGTTCCAACCTTTCTATTTGTATTCATTATTTCTATACGGTTTGATTAGAAAATATAATTTTTATTTCATTAATCTTTTGAACAAAAATTCCTTTATTATTTAAATTGAAATATTAAATATTTAATTTTATTAAGTAGACATTTTTTTTTACTATTACAAAGCTTCCTCTAGGAGAGAGAATCCAAATGACAACTGTATCTCAATAAAATATTCGCTTCGTTTTGATAAATTTGTTTGCATAACAGTCAGAAAACTAAAAAAAAAGGCTGCGGGTGATAATAACCTCGTGTGAATCGTAAGTATTTACAGTTTCTTTAATTTGAGATTGTGAATTGTGTGTTTGAGCAATAAAATAATCTCCAGAAACTTCTTGTGAAGCTTATCATCGTCAGAGTAGAAATGGCACTTCCTTTAATTGTGTTAAATAAACAAATGTTAAACAAAAATTAATCAACATAATGTTTATTTAATTTTTTAACTGAAGTTTAAATGAGCATTTGATTTTGCAACGTAAATTAAACTTGTATATAAAATGTTATTAAATTTAATTATTCTAATATTAGATTCTAAAATCTTATCTGAATAATGAAATCTAAATGGGAGTACGTATGAAGGGGATTTGGCATTGACAGCAATTTAGCGTGGGGTAGGTACTGTATCGAAGATCTGCTGTAATTGTGAAGCGCTTAGTAAGGATTGTAGGATAACAATTGTATTTTTGAATTTTGTAAAATCGGAAATTAAGAAAATAATAACTATATTCGTCTATCCGGTTTCAAAGAATTTCTAAATCTTCTGTCTGAAACATACACAAATTTTGAGCTTGAAGAACACGCCTTTGTATGAATAACATCTTATGAACAACATAAAGTTCCTGATTTTAATTCCCGATTATCAGGGAAACCCCATTTTTTCGTGATTCAAAATTAATAAAAAACAAGATTCAGCGAGTATAAATCCCAGATCCGTCTTTCTGCATCACTTCTGCAGCAGCAGCCCAACTAATAAGTTTCAATTCATAGAAGACA
>JAXIUT010057904.1:0-10044 GCA_035586675.1 Eurytoma californica | reverse complement strand
AAGGCAGCCCAGCTATTTTAATTACTTAGAAAATATGAACAATTTTTACAAATCAGTTAAAAAGGGTAGAAAAAGTAAAGATACATTGAGAGTCCAACGAAAGAGTAAAAGCTTTGGATGAGTTAAGCAAAGAGGAAGTTTTTGGGAAAAGAAATGTTCGAGAAGAGCTCGGGAGATAAAACGGACAAAGGGATTGAAACGAAAGGAGTTTGTCGGAGGCATCGATGAAAAAAGCCCATGATATACGTCCTTAAGTGAAAATAAACAAGAAATCCATGGGTAAAAAATCAACGAGGGTTGGAGGGATTGCTCCTCTAAAGTGAAATAGGATGATGACGTCCCGAGGAGAGGATATCCGAAGGTGTTACGGCCCGTTTTCTTTCTTTTTTGCCGACTTTTTTTTATTCGAGCGAAATATTTACTGATTTTGATAATTTCATAAAACAATATACACTCAAACTTTTTGCATTTTTGATCCCCTGCTTTAAAGGAAATATTGCTTTTTCAGTCTTTTGTGAAAATGGAATATTTGCTTTGAAGCTATTATTAGAAAGTAACAATCCAAAAGATTTAATTTATTTAACGTTATTAATAAATGACTGAACGTTTATTGAAAATGCCAACAAGCTTTATTTAAAAAAGATATATTTAAAAGAACAGCTGGGTTTATGTATTTAATGTTTTGTAAGTAAGATTCTTGTTTCCCCAGATAATACTTTACTTGCTATCTAAAAGAATACAAATTTTATGACCCAAGCAACGTATTACGGTGACTAGCATTTTCTTGTATTTCACGTTAGACTTATAAAATTTTATAGCAGTGTACAGCAAAATTGATAATAAAATATATTTCTCTCAAATATTTGTGCAATAAAACGAAATCTAGATTAATCATTTTTTATATCATTTTATTCTAACTTATGTATTATTTGTAACTTTAATATTTTAGGAATAGATCTTTTCGATTAGAAATTTCGCTCATCCCAAATAAATATTTGCACGTAGGGTAACTTCTAATAGCAGAAATCGATCGGAAAATGTTCTCGCTTTAAACAATGTATAGCGCTCAATCTGTTCGGTGTTTAGACAGTACCTGATAAAAAATAAAAAATAAAATATAGCTACTATCTATATCCTACGTGTATCGTCCGGCGGAAAAGGGGTCGCAGCAATTAGCGTAATGCACGTATTAAATTGCATTTTCACTCGACATAAATTCAACTTTTTCCCTTGCCTATCGACGATCACTCGCGCTCCCACATCCACATACGTCCGAAGGACGTTTTCATGCATCACCGTCTGTTGAGATCCAATCAATGGTTGTTAACATAAACCAAAGTCGCGGACTTGAGTAATGGCGTTGTCCGAGAAAACCTCAGCCGTATATCTCCCGGCGCAGCCTCGCCTCATTAATAAACATTTTTCCCCGCCGCGCCGTACTATTTTCATTCGAAATTTAGCGAAATTCGAATCGCACCGACATCGAGTGGCGCGCGCGTTTATTCCCGCGAATGTACAGCTGCGAGGCTCTCTCTGGCTATTTATAGCGGGCGGGGGAGGGCGAGAGGGGCAGAGAGCAGGATCCCTGGCGACGCGGATTCTCAGAGAGACTCGCGAGCACCCGGTGATTGATCGACGCGACGCGTCATAACTTAACGGCGCGCCGATGTAATTTTCCATTTATTAGGGCCGCTCGGCGGTGCGTGAAGGCGCGGCCCGCTCGTAGGCTCGTCGGGGCGCTAAGCGCCTCGTGATATTTCGCGTTTAATCGCTGTACTTCGCCGAGCCAGGCCGTTCCGTCAAGCGTGAGTCAAGCGAGTTTGCGTTACGCATGGAGGATCTTTCATCGACTTTGCGGTCCGAACTTTTCCCGAAAATCTTCCCCCGATCGATTCGCTCATTCGAACGTGCTAAGTTGTCGTTAATCCTCATTTCATAAACAAACTCGACTTGATTTAGATTCATGCGTAAAAGAATTTTATTCTATCGTATTTTTTTTTTTTTTGATAAACGACATCTTTCTTTGCCTTATTTAATAAAGTAATTTGATACATTAAGAAATGAGTAATCGATAGGGGAGAGCGGGGCATCGTGGAACACGCATACGCTTTTTTAGAGAAGTATTGCGAGTCACCTCGTCATTTAAATTTGATCTACAGTCCGTAAACTTGAGGTATCGTACCAATGATACGATATAAGTTTAGGGGCTGCAGATCAAATTTAGATGACAAGGTGATCCGCAATACGCCTCTAAAAAGTCGTGTGAGTAGCCCACTATGCCCGCTCTCCTCTATAAATATAAATAAGTAAAAATTCACTTGCATAATAAGCAAATAATCACTTACTTCACTTTTTTTGTATTTAGAGTGAATATTGTGCGAATAAATTGTACAAGTAAATGTTTGTCAGTTCTCTGAGTGATTATTGAGCTCAGTTATTCAAGTAATAAAAACACATTGCGAATGTATAAGCATTTTTCTGAAAACAACAAATTGCGTGAGTAAAAGCCTCCAGTAGGCAAGTGTTCTTCTGCTCCTAGAGCCTAGTGAATGCGTTCATGTCGCACGCACGATTACGGGAATACTATGTATATGATACCTCAGGGAATTATGCAGCAGTACGTGCCTATGCAGAGGCCGTGTGCGTCTAATATAATATGACGTTAAATATTGACATCCTCGTTGAGACATTAGGCACATATGCCTCCAACCGCAATTTATCCCATGCATCTAACTTACTCTTATTTTCTTGTTTCTGCTGGCCGCGACCGGCTATTTGCGTGACTTTTTTTACGGCTGAGCCCGGGGACTTATTAGATGCGTGAAGCAAATTTTAATTTTTGAATGCAAACGATCCGAAAGAATAGATGGTATTTTACACTCGGGATTAATTCGCGCGACTATATTTAAATACGAATTTTATGGAACGAGCTCGATTGTGTTTTGTGAAAAGCTCGGGTCGTAAACGGAAAATCAAATCGAACTTCCTTTGCAGATAAATGCAAAAATGTATGCAAATGAAATTGTAAAAACATAATTTTGTGGCAGATGAGCTACATTATTCAATACTTGCAGTGCTGATAGAGTCGCCTACGCGCAATCCGTTTCGAATATACTTTTCTTTCTTGGAATTATACAGTTTATTTCGAAGTTGCATTCTGCGAATAGATAGATTATTTTCACATTTAGTATCTTCTGTTTTATTATAGTGATTGAAAAACTTGTCGCGGTCGTGTTTAAAATTAATTAATTATTACTCTGTTTCTGAAAGTTTTAATTAACTTTGTAAATTATTTACTCTACTTTTAACTTATACATGCGGAAGATTAAAGTTTTAATTTCAATGAAATTCGCTTGTCATGATCGTGGCAAAAGTAAAGATCAGCTAAATAAGCTAAATTAAACTGTAACATAACGGCAAGTAACAAGTTAAAAGCAAGCGGAAGGGGTTAAGTGAAAGAAATCCAAATTGCAAGGTGCTAACTTAATTAGACTAGACTAGACGCCCTTATCTCTGTAACTTGGGTGTGTAGATATATAGACAAAGAAGTAATGCAGCTCAGTAAATGCGCCGGAAATAATCGCATTGCGAAGGCACGCCTGGTTATCTCATCGACATGTTAATTCGTTTACGTTGTGTCGCGCGTACACAAAACGCGATTTAATGCCACTGTGTAATTAACTAATTAAAATTGGCTCGCATCGTAATGGCCTAGTTAGACACGGAATAGACCTCGCAACGTTTCGCGCTGCGATGTATTACGGAAAAGGCGGAAGTGCGGGATGCCAAGTAGTAATGCTTCTGATTTTGGTGAAATTGTTTGCACGGAAATTATGACTTGTTTGCGCAAGTAATCATCGCGATGCACATTATCTTTCACCTTTTATTCCTCGTTAATGAAATTGACCTCGTTATTTTTTAAGAGTAATTGTCCATGAATTCTTTCACGGAAATTCGGGTGCCTCCCGTAATATATCCTTCAATATTACCAGAAAACGCATGGAGATATAACTAATGATAAGTGACCCCCCAGCATTCAATCTTTCAACTCCCGGAGTGCAATTAATTTCTTCGAAAATCCAGAACCTATTATTTTCACCAAAGTTAGATACCCTGTAACTCAACTTTATTGAGATACAAAGGCAGCTGATCTATGAGTAGATGAATGGTGACGCATTTGCAACGAAATCGTACCCTAGTGTACCGTTAACTATAAGATGGGCTCAGATACGCCGAGCAAATACTCCAACAGGCTCATTTAGCTTCTTGAGTTATTTTTTTTTTCTTGTATTGATTTCTCAAGTGCAGTTCATCGATATTTTGTTCTGCGGATTCGAGTCACTTTATTTGATTTACTACTACTTTTATGGCCTTTGGAACTTTTCCAATGATGGAAAATATTATGAAAGAATAGGTACTTGTTCTTTGCGTAAAATATTCTTAAATTCAATTATCACGTAGTTCATTTACATTTCAAAATATGGTTTACCAATTGTATCCTCCAGCATTCAATAAAAAAATACAATTATCGAAATGTAAAGATAACTATTTAATAGCTAATGTAAAAATATAATATTTTCAACGGCTTATATTATATATTGAAGCTTGCGCAACAGGTGTTCGACGATTAACTTGAAAGTCTGAATCTTTTATAGTCTTAAAATATTTAACGGATAACTTATACCACTACAAAGTTTTCTTCGCGAGGGTTAGATAAATATCTGAAATTCATCACCCTTTAATCCCCTAGTTCAGCAACGCGCCATGTTGTAAACCCCGAGCTTTCCGAGCCATTGTAAAAAAAGTTCATCGAATTTCGACAAGTCGTAAAACAAAGATACGCGAAAGTCACTGTGTCAAATGTGTGACTCGGGTGCTTCTATCAGCGCAACAACGGCCCGCTCTCGCGGCGTTGTAGCCGCGCTTTCCCGCGCCTTGACGACAGCGCTTGATTTACGCGAGCCAAGGGTGCGGAAGCAGAAGCGTCGGTACCAGCATATACACCGGCGCGGACGCCGACTCGGGCTCCCTGATAATTATGATGCGCGGTGGTCGATCGCGCGTCGTAATTATTCAAAAGCTGCAATCGCCGTCGATTAGGAAATCCACCCAAGCAGATCATAAAAAAGAAATTGCGTTTCTCAACCAGTTGTTCGTAGACAAAAATGAAGGGAAACGTAGGTCTGATAGTCAAGCAGTGATAAACCTAGTTAATTAACAAAGTAGGTGTTCTAAACTGCAGTTAGTTGTGATAGACAAGTAGAATCTGCTAGACAGTCACAAGCAATATCTGTGGGTGGGTCAAGCAGAGCCAACTTGCATTCAAGCAATTAGAAATACTTGCGATACTCACGAACAGACGCAACTTCAATGGAGTGGCCATGATATTGCTTTAGTTTTTAAGGAAAAATCGCTTTGAATTTTTCCCAGCGATTCGCTCACAAATAACAAAGTTGATACAATTTTTTCTTTGCCAGGGTGTAATTAACGCCTTGTCTCTCTCGTCGACACACTCCAATCTCGCTCGCGACAGGAGCTCACTTTTTGCAGGGCCAACTGGATTCCCGCTTTTGATAAAAAGATTTTGGCACTCTCTGTATTTACGTTTGAAACGGTGAGAGAGAAAAGAAGGGGTAAAAATAGTTGAAAGGGGGGAGGGGTGCTAACCGGGCGCTCGGTGCAATCCTTCGCGCCGGCGCTTATCTGTCCCTCCACATTGCGTGCGAGCAAGACGGAAACAACGACGGCGCGCCTAGTTTTATTCTCCTTTTCTTTCGCGGTGCAGGAGTTTTATACACACCTTCTCCCTCCTCACCCACAGTACCACCTGGGCGTGCACCCCGCGAGGCTAGTATTATTTAGATTTTTTTTTCGCGCGCTCCTCTTTTTTCGCTCTCGATAACTTTTTCTTTCCTCCTTCAAGATATAAAGTTTTAAATTGGTTTGCGTTAACCGAGGATTGAACTTTATTTTTCTTTGCATTTTTTTAACGGCCGGCCGAGTTTTAAACGCTATCTGTTTAGCGAGTAATAATATTTTAAGTGGATTAGGTCGTGTTTTATCGACAGTTTTGTCCGTGCCCGGAAAAATAAGATTACTGCGCTTTGTAAACTTCCAAAGAGTACTTGATAGCCGTAGATCGAGATGGAGATCTAAAAAAAACTCAAGTGCCTAACAATAATTTTGCATTTCCTCTAAACAGGAATAAGTGAGATAAGTGATAAATCTCCCTTTATTTACATTTAGAGTTGATCGTTATACTCTCCCCACCTACTAGAACATTTAATCAAAATAAAAGCCGCTTCTCGCGCAAGTTTGTTTATTGCCCGTTTCCGTCAAGTTTGATCCTCCGAGCGCGTGCTTCTTACCCGGAGCCGGCGAGCGCATAACGCGAAAATACACGCGCGCCGGTAAGCCGGCGGAACCGGCGAAAGCCCCTTTTTGCTTCTCCTCGCTCGCTCGCTCATCCACTCGGGCGTATTTCATCTCCGCGGCCAGAACTAGCGCGCGCGCGAGAAAGAGAAAAAAAGCGAGCGCGGGAGGCACGGAGAGGATCCGTAAATCCTCGAGAATCGAATCTTTCATCTCCCGCCTCGGCTGCTATATAGAAAAATAAGACGCGCGAGCGGATCAGCGGCGCGTGCTATCGCTGGATAAAATAAACAGCGCGGGTGAGGGGAGCGCGAAAAAAAAACGGGAGCGTCGTCTTCGTCGCCACAGGTACCCCTGGCATGTATACTTCACGCGGAGGCACAGGGAACAGTGGAGGGTATCTCTGGTGGACTTACGGGTGATCGATGCCGTCGACGCTGCCGGACGACGGGTCCGGGTCCGTTCTCCAGCTGGCGCGGCGCGGCGCGTCCGCATGGCGCGCGCCGCCGACGTGCACCGCTCCTCCTCCCTTATCCGCGGCTGTCACTCGCTGCGGCGTGCAACAGGCGTGCAGCGCGCTCTCCTACCGGGGACGGCGGCGGGGGTGGCTCGGGCCCTGCGGCCCACGGGCCTGTCGAGAGAGGCGGCGGACCCTCGCGGCGGCGGCGGACTCGCGGTGGCTACGAGCGGACGCGCACCGGCGCGGCTGGCGGCAGAGCGGAGCGAGTACTGGCGGAACGTCCCGCGGCGAGGCGTCGCGGCGGCACGTAGTGCACACGAGCGTCGCCGTTGCCGTCGGGGTGTCGAGCCTCCGGCGCTTGCGCGCTGCGTCGCCTCTCCGCGCGAGACGCGGCCTGCGGTCGGGAGCGAGGGGGAGTCCGACGGCGCGATTAAATTCAACCTCTTCCCTTCCGCCGATGTGTCCTTTTTTATTGTTGCTGTTTGTTGTTTCGCGGGCTATTGCTTTTATTGCTGGGGACTGATTTACTTACTGCGTCGAGCCGCTTGTATAATTGGGGGATTGAAGATAGTCCGCAGAGTTCTTCCCGTTTTTGATGCGCAAAATATTGTTTTAATGAGGTGATTCTATATTGACCGGATTTTATATTTCTGGTTAGTTGTCAGCTAAAGAAAGTACTTTACATAGTCTTTCAATGTTGGGACAATTCTTGTACTTCTTTACTCTTTTGCACATCTTTTTTTTATTACTATTCTCAAGGTATGTATTTCGGTAATTCCAAATATCGTGACTCATTCTAATGAAGCATACGATTCATCAACACTCAATCTTATTTCATACATCTTCCATCATATTCTCGACATGTTTTTCCAAAGGATTCTACGAACAAGAATACCTGCGATGGTTTGATAAAACGTCATCATCTCAGGTTACATTTAAGACGAATGTATTTATCTCGAATCATCATTTTTGAAACTTCTTCGCTCGTTATATTTAAGTTAAGATTATTAGATAAGTTAAAAGCTTTAAATAATTGAAAAAGTATAATTCGATTTGCCTTTATTTATAATAAATTGTATTTTACTAAAAAAGTTATTTCACAAATCGTTGAATCAAATCTAAACTTTTTTCTGTCGGCACGAAAAGCTGTTTTATCATTTCTTGTTCTTTTTTCTTTTAGTTTCGAGATCCCTTGCGTGTAGAAAAGAGTATCCTCTTGCGGATTAAAGGGAGTTAGAAAAGAGATTTAAGATAGCTTTTTAAAATGAGTTTGCTTTTATAGAAAAAAAATGTTATTGAAAACCTTTCAACGCAAGAGTGATATTATTTATTAATACAGCGATGGAAAAACTTTATTGTGGGAATACGAAACATATTTTCGAAAAAATTTAATAAAGCAGCAGCACAGCAATACTATAAAGAGTACCAGGAAGAAAATTGAATTGATTGTTCGTTAAATATTTTATTTCTTCATAAAAAATGTTGTTAATTTTTCCCTTTCTATGTAATATCGTATTTTCCTCAATTTCATGAACCTTCGCGTGCAAGAAAATATATCGCTGCATGCATGCAGAAAACGTTTCAGATCCTAAGTTAGATTTAAGACTGTTTCTGGGATCGTTTCGTTTCATGACATCCCGTATATTATAATTCTATAATTCGATGTTTTTTTACGATGATTTCTTGCATGCTAACACATTTTAGCAAACATATTTAGAATTTGTGAAATTTCAAGGTGAGAATCTGCCAATAATTGTTAATTTACCAAATATTCTATTCCTTTTCTAAACTTCTATTTTTCTAGAATAATACGTACAAGTAAATTAAAAATAGTAAATTCACGTAGAACAGGATTAAATAATCCTATGTAGTGATATTCGTGTTTTTGGGTAAATTGTAGCACGATGAGGTAGTAATTGGTGATACCAAGTATCTGTGATTACGATTTACAGATACTTGTATTAATGCATATTATTGATAAATGTTTTTGTTAGTATTAAATTTTTTTAAATTATATTTCGCTACACTAGCGCTTAATTAATGCGCTCTATAACGTACGTTTACGTAAATAATGTGGTATATTATAATCAGTAATCTGAAACTATGAATCAGACAATTAATCATAAATCTTGACGTATGAACACTGCAAATTTCTTTAAATTAATTGACTGCGCAATTTTTGAAATCCCGTCTCGGGTGGGTTAATCCCGCTCAGTTATTAGAACAACGGCGGTGGCGATGAGGATACGCGATCGAGTCTCTAATTATCGTAGCCTCGTGAGAGAACGTTCCGAGTGCCCCAGCTAATGGAGCAGCGAGTCAGGTAATCGTAAAGGTTGCCGCACACAAATTGCCTTACGTCCTTAGCTACATCCACAATGAATGAAAAAAAGTGATACGAGAACGTCCAAGCTTATCAAACGATCCGCCTTCTTATTATACTCTTTTATTTCGCATTGAAACTGCCCTTTTTTTAAATTTATTGGCTAACTTCATTTATTAAATGGGACTTACGTAAGCTGTCAGAAAATATAGGTCACCTACTTACGTCACAACTCCCATCGACTGTCGAGATTAATACTACAGCTGCTGCGGTGATTTTTACCACGTGCACTCATTAACGCGACACTCGCAATAGGCGCAGGGAAAATTTTTCTTCGCCACGCACGCACGCTTTCCGTCAATTTTACTTTATTGCTTTTAACTCGAGCCGCCGGGGCGAAGACGTAACGGGGGCTCGAGCCGTGGCTCGGTGGGCGGGCAGCTTAAGAGGGCACATAGAACCGAGGGTTAGGGGTGGGACATCCTCACGTGCGAAAGACCGCTGAAATTCAAATGATCGCGGTGACACCTGCTCTCCTCGTAAACGCTCTATTAGGAGTCCCAGACTCGAGCGGCGACTTACGTACATATTATACGTGCGTGCAGCCAATAACTCGAGCGGACTGACGGCTTACCCGTTTTGCCGATATTTAGTGTATTTACACTTTTCCCTTTATTTTTTCCAGTGTGGTTTTATGGGTTGTAACTTGTGCCGTCAAAGAATGGGAAGGAAGTTTTTTTTTTTAGTGGAGCGTAAATATTTTTATGGCACCGACATTCGTAAAGAACAAATTCGTTGCTTTTACAGTAAATACCCTACTGAAAAACGCCACATGGGAGCCATGTGGGACCCACATGGGATCTCTCGTGGTTTCCATATGATTCCCATA
>JAXIUT010057893.1:0-10045 GCA_035586675.1 Eurytoma californica | reverse complement strand
GAGAACTATTTAAATATTGTACAATATTTATTATATTAATTACTAGCATTTGCATACAAAAATTATAATATGGATAAATAAGATATATGTACATACATCTTTTTTCTTTATTTAAAAATTAAGCTTTTGAAGCGCATGGTCATTTGTGACCAACTTAATTTGGTAACATCCGTTCCGCTCATTCCATTTGTCTAAGTTTTCGGATTGGTTCTCGAGTAATAACAAATTAACAATTATTATCTAAATAAAGTATCATCATTGGTTGATGAGTCGTAAGATAATTGATGGCCAGGATGGCCTATATGTACATACCTTACAGGATAAAAAAAAAGTGTCGCCTTAGAGCATTATTATATACAGTGCCGCTGAATTTATGTATGTACATATATATCTTTTTTTAAACATTTTATTTATTAAATATATAATTATTATATAAAATTCTCTTTAATTTTTAATAAATGTAGTAGTTTTTACTAATGTTAAAATTATATATTCTAATTACAAAAATAATTACAAGGTAATTTATTAATTATGTTTAATTTAGTTTCAAAATGTTTTGTCGTATTTTTTTTACTAAAATTTATATCAACGGGCCTCATGAGACACGGTGCAACGTGCATCGCCTCACAGGAAGATATATATATAAATATATACTATGTATAATATTGTATGCTGATGCTTATATAGACGGAATAGCGTCAACCGGCCCATAATCATAAACAACCAGTAAATCAAGAAGAAGAAGAAGCTTAGACGGAAACGACGCATATCGGCATATCGTTTATTCAAAATCCGAATTTCTTCGAATGCGAATTACTATATTGCAGTAACAAAAGATTGTTAAATATCGTCAAATAAACGACAAAAACATTTACTTCTAAGTAAGTACAAATTCCGGTTCTTCATTCGTAAATTATTTATAATTGTCATTATAGGCTGAAGTAAATCGTTAAAATTTGCAGTAAAATGCGAATTAATTGTTTTATGTTCGTAGATGAAAAAAGAGTGCAATATATTTAATTGAATATAGAAGAACCTAAAAAAGAATTATGCACCTAATGGTTGACTTTGTAAAATACCTTCTTAGATGAGCAAATGTTCAACATTGAATTGCTGTCTGAAGGTTAGATGGAAGTTTTCTGTCATAATGTTACAGTGAATGAATTTTCAATCTTAAAAATAAAAATAATAATGTGGGTGTGATAATCATTTGTTCTTAGGTCAGTCTGTTTTTTTCAAAAATATTTCCTAGGTGGTACAAAAAAATACCGAAAAAATATTCAACATTTTCAGGGATTTATGTGTTTTAGTAAAAAATTCAACTGCCGATATACAAAATAAGTGTTTATAATGTAAGGATGTTTTTTGGTAGTTCAATGTATCTTTTTTGTTTCAGATTGCAGAAGTTTTCACAAGTACAATGAATGAAGACGATAAATCTATTATAAAGTTTGCAGTATTCCACAATACCTTAAAGAATGTAGAGGCTATCTTTGATAGACACAAGCTAGTGAAAGACAACAGTTTTTTTGATTATGAATTGTTGAAAGGAGCTTTGGAAAGAAGGCACATTAGTATTGCAAATTTTCTGTTAAAGATTGGATGTAGAGTAAAAAATCCAAACACAATCAATTCAGAAGAAACAGCACTTCACCTAGCTATGAAAGTGAATAATGCAGGTATCATAAAAAAAATGCTAAGAAATGGAGCCTCCATTGATGACAAAAATCTTAATGGAGATACAGCACTGTATGCTGCTTTCATAGGAGGATATAGCACTGCAGTGAGTGAAGCACTGACATATTTTGTCAGTACTTATACTCTTAAACATTCAGAAGACTTTTCTGGTCCCAGTTTCAACGGTATTGATCCAACAAATGTGGACAATATTCGGCATTTTCAAATTGCATGTGTTACCAACCATCACATTGCTGTAAAATACTTCTTAAAATATAATTTTGATGTCAACAGTCCATTAATTTTAAATTCTACTGAATTTTTTGGTTCAAATCCACTGCATTATGCAATTTCTAAATATTACACTGAATGTATTGTGACTCTTTTAGAAAGAGGTGGTGATATTTCTATTAAAAATAGTAATGGAAAAACTCCATTGCAGATTATTTATTATTCAGGCTTTCCTACAGAATATACTGGGCTGATTGAACATGTCTTTAATAGAGGAAACCACACCAAATTTATTAATTCTGTGGATAACAATGGTGTTTCTCATTTTCATATGAGTTGCGCAATAAATTATTCTGAATATGTGCAAGTATTTATTGACAAAGGAGTGGATGTAAATAGACCAATATCTTCAAATTGCTCAAAATATCCTGGTTACACTCCATTGCATATTGCTGTTATGCTTGGTTGTGAAAAAGTAGTTCAATTACTATTAAAAAATGGTGCTGACTGCAAAGAAAAAAGTACTGATGGTACTACACCATTACATTTGGCATGTAATTTACATGAAGATAAGGCAATACTTTCTATTATTCATATGTTGTTAAAGTACAATGCTTCTCCAGATGCTGTAGATAATAATAGCTGTACACCTTTGCACTTAATATTTTGGAATAATTTATATCTTCAAGAAGAAACACAAATGAAAATTTTTTATAAGCTAATACCAAAAATTCCAAGAGACATTAACATCACTGATAATCAAGGTCTTTCATATTTTCATCTAGTTTGTATTGGAAATGATATAAGTCGAGTCAACGATTTTCTTCAACAGGGAGTAGATATTAATAGTTGTGTAAAGTTATTGGAAAATTATAGTGGCTATACAGCATTACATTTTGCAGTTTTGTATAATCACAAAGACCTTGTCGAAGTGCTTTTAAAATGGAATGCGCAAGTGAATATTCAAACAAACCATTTAAAACTAACACCTCTACATCTAGCATGTAATTTTGATCGTAAAAAATTCATTGAAATGAATATTAAAGATAAATTAAACGATTCTGATTGGGTCTCAAATTGTCTCGATAGTCAACTTGAAATTATTAAATTACTTCTTTTACATGGAGCTGACGTAGATGCCCAAGATTTCTTAGGACAAACTCCATTGCGTTGTACGTTTCAGATTAAGTCAGCTTATCTTTTATCATCCTCAGAAATCCGTACAAGAATAAAACAAATAATTGAAATTCTCCTTTTGAACAAAGCAAATATCAATGCTTGTACACATAATCAACAATCAATTTTACATATTGTAAGTGAATATAGATACCTGAATGAGTCAGACAGAGAAGAATTAGTAGAGTATCTGTTAACTAAAGGTGCTAATGTACATGCAGTGAATAATGCTGGATTTACACTACTGCATGAAGCAGTAAGATCATGTAAAGAAGGACTGGTAAAAATCTTTTTGAAATATCAAGCAGATGTTAATGCAAAATCTGAAAATTTTCTGATTCCTCTACAGATGATTATTCAATATGATTTTTTTCCCAATAAATTATTTATAAGCAGCTGTTCAAATGATGTTGTTTGCCCTCTTTTGGAAAATGATAGTTATGTTAATGTCCGAAGTGGTAATTCTAAGACACTGTTACAAGCTGCTATAGAATCTCGAAACACTTTTGTTATTAAAAAATTATTAGATTATGGTGCTGACATAAACATGGAACATTCATTTGGCAAATCAACTGTCTCCTCCTTGTTCGATTGGGACAATGAAAGGGAAGATAAAGTATTATTTGCTTCTGTACTTCAGATCGTTTTCACTCATGTGCAAAAACTACTAGCTCTGGGTCTGTACGTAAGTGAAAGAGTACAGACGTGCTGTATTCAGTTACATCAGCGTTATCAAAGTCTGTTGTCTAAAAACTTAGATAATGTTTTTGATAACTGTTTAGAAGAATTAAACAAAATGAAGCTTGTAAAAATAGATAATTACACTTCATTGTACAATATTTTACTAAAAGATGCACATGAAATATCCAAGCATGTAAGAAACAGCTCATTAGTTCAAATTTTGAAGGATCCTGATGTAGACAATAATTTTCCATTATACAGCTTCTTACTGAAGTTAAATTTCAAAAATGGCTTGAAAAGAAGTGATGTATTAAAACTTGCAAAAGCAGCATTACACTATACTATCAAATTAAATTTACCTGATTTATGTTGCAACTCAATACTTAAGTATTTGGCAAATGAAGATATCATCAATTTGAAAGCAGCTGTATCCATTAATAATTGTAAAAGAAAACTAAACAGTGATGATTCATGCAATATGGAACCTTCAGAAAAGTTAACAAAAAATTAGTAAAAGACAATGAAGTTTTAATGTATTATTATGTGAGTTGATCTAATGAGAAAATCAGTATTTTCCAATGCGCAATAAAAAACAATATTAATCGATATTATACTGTAAATCGATAAGTAGTTCTTATAGTTTATCGTTTTTGAGAAAAATGTTGAAGTTAAAATGTGTTTGTTGCATTTGTTAAAGAAATTACTTTTATTAATTATTTATTCAATAATTGCGTATTAAAAAATAGGATTAAATAAGTCTTAAAATTATTATTTCTATTGATTTTATTTCTTTTATTCTGTAAACATTACAAATTTTAATATTCATTATGACAATATTTTATTCTTTTAATAAGTTAAGTACAGTTCAATCAATTCGAAAATAAAATACTATTTTTACGTAATTCAAAATCCTGGCGCAATTTACAAGGTGCTAAAACGTCACTGCATTATATATATACTTTTTGAAGCTATATTAGTGTACCACTGATTGGATGTAATTATGTTATGCCACGTTATACATACGTAAGAAGTAAAATTTATTTGTAAAAGCATATTTATTTTATGTAAATAAAGTATTCTGGAAACTCCAAATGCTCTGCAGCAAAAATTGATTGAACAATTATTGCATGTTATTCTCCTACTATTTGGTCAATAATTGGTCATTACAAAAATATAAATTACTCTATAAAGTCCGTGTGTTTTTATGGTAGTGGAATCAAACTCGGCGGGTATAATATACTGCAGTGATAGAAATATTACCCACAAATCATCTAGCATGTAATTTTGATCGTAAGAAATTCATTGAAATGAAATTTAGAAATAAACCAACTGAGTTAGATTGGGATTCAATTTTAGATTGGATTCAAATCGTAAAAATCAATTTGACAATATTAAATTACTTCTTTTACAAGGAGCTGACGTGGAATCCCGAGATTCCTTAGGAGAAACTCCATTTAGTACACGCAAAATTGACCCACTTTCTGGCCAGCAGTCACATAATGATTTAAAACATTTAATTTTTTCAAATTTGTAGTTTGTTTTTTTTTTACTGCTGCTTGGAAAGTGCAGCTAGATTATTATACTAATTAGATTTTCTTAATTCAATATATATGGTTACTTCAGAAAAATTTTAGTACTCTTCTAGAATAATTAATATACTTCTTAGAAACAAAAAATGTTAAAAATTGTAAAAATGTGGGAAAAAATCTGTATAATTTCCACTATTATTATTTCTATAAGCAATTGTAGATCAGATACAAACTATAATTTAATATGTTACAAGTGAAAATACTATTTAATATACTGCTGCAAAGACATAACAAATAAGTAACAATTAATATAAAAAAAAAAACTAAAATATTTCAAAAAAAATAAATATTTAGTAAATATTTAATATTTACTAAAACTCAAATATTTCAAATTCCATAGCAGTCAGAAGATTAAATTCATTAATAATGGATGAAATTATTGAAATATAAAACATAAAAAATATATTTCGAAAACTTCTTTTCATCCATGTTAGATATGTACATACATTTTCAAAATGTAACCACTGGAATTCTTATAATTAATTTCCTTTCCTTAAATTCACCTGATTTAACTTCAGTGCATCGTCCATATATAAATATTCGAAAACTTACAAAAATAAATTATAAAGTATATACATCTCTAATATTTGAAGCGCTACACAAAGTGTTTACTTATTGGAACATTTTACTTCTTTTTTGCTAATGCTTTTGCTAGTCTTTCGCGCGATGTTTTTCTTGTAGACGCGTTGTTTTCGCCGTGCTTTCACCGGGATTGGCGTTTCCTCGGAGCCCTGCTCCGGTGCGTACTTCCGACCCAAGAGGTACCACAGGCGCACGAAGGAGCCGTAGGACGGGAACTTGAGGTCGAAGTCCTCTGCGTCGAGCAGAGGCTTGATGGCCTCCAGAATCTGCATCAGCCGATTTGTGCGGGCACGGCTCTTCAACGTGCCTAGGTCGTCCCATATCACGTGGTACAGCGAGGTCCTCATGAACAGCTTTGTAGCTTTTAAATCGTCGATCTAAGTAAAAAAATATTATACAATGAGACGAAAGCATTTAGATTATTGTTTACACAATCGAAAAAGAATAATTTTACCTCGGTTTTGCACGACTCTTGCATCTGATGCAAATGCTCTTTCGTGAAGCACTCGGAGTTTGGATCGCACTTGTCTTTCTGCTTGAGAAGCCGCTTGCAGCACGCTATATTGTTTTCATGGACCCACAAACCCAAAAGTTGTAATTTCGTTACGTGATGGAAGAGTACCAGGTAGTCTTCTGCGTTGCAGCGATAGGTATCGAGGAAGCTGATCTCGAAGGCCGTTTTGTCATTCTTGTTCTCAATGTCCAAATTAGCTCCCCACCTTTAAAAAAAAAAGTAAAATTTCAGAATATCTCAACGAAGTATAAAATAATAATTTTATGCAATGTATGAAACATTTTATATACATAAAATTCATTCATGATCAATGCATAAAATAAAAAATGTAGTGTAAAAATGAAATTCATTTATGCATGCATAAAATCAAACAGTCAATGTGTATCTGCAGGAAAAAATTCTACATAATTTTCTGCAGAAAAATTGTGCAGAAATGTTCAATTTGTACATAATTTTTCTTCGCAAATCTCTGATCTCTGCACAATTTTTCTACAACGTTTTCACGTGCACAATTTTTCTGCATAATTTATCTGCAAGGACGAAAATATTGCAGAAAAATTATGCACAAATTTCTGTTTCAGCCAAAATTTGTGCAGAATTTTTTTCCTACGGGTAGAGATACGTTATTACCTGAGCAGCGACTTGACGCAACTCGAGCCGATCCGGATCTTGGAGCAGGCGATGTGCAACGCCGTGTTGCCGTCGATATCCTGGAGATTGACGTCGCAGCCCAGAATCACCAGCCGCCGAATAATCGCCTCGATCTCCGCGTCCTCTTCGGCGTACAAATTCTCGGTGACGAGTTGGTAGGGCCGCTTGAGGACGTTAAGGACGAGCAGCTGCAACGGCGTGCGCCTGTTGTCCAGCCGCCTCGCGTCGACGGCGGCACCGTGATCGAGCAGCAGATTCGCGATGCGCAAGTCGCCCCTCTCCATGGCCATGTGCAGGGGCGTGCCGTGCAGGTAGTCGTCGTTGCAGTCGACCTTGGCCTTCCCCTCGAGCAGCAGCCTGACGACGTCCACGCAGTCGTACATTACGCCGAAGTGCAGAGGCGTGAAGTTGCTGAAGTTGCGCAAATTTCGCTGCACCTTGTCGTCGACGTGGTTGTAGCCGAGCTCCAGATATCGGCGCACCAGGTCCACCCTGTTGCGCGTCACCGCGACGTGGAAGTACGACAGTCCGTGGGAATCTATCTTCACGGTGCACGGGTCCCTCAGGCCGGAAAAGAGCAAATCGACTACATTGTCTTCCCTGTCGGCAGCGCTTGGTTTTTCATTATACAGGGCGAGGTGAAGCGGTGTCTCGTTGTTTCCATCGCAGAGATTTATGTCCGCTCCGTACAGTAGTAGCTTCTTTATTCTTGATGGATCTCCATTTAAGACTGCAAAATGCAAAGGCGTATAACTGGGATAAGCGACTAACTTATCACTTAGAGGTCTGTTAACATTCACTCCCATTTCTAAAAATCTTTCAATATAATCCAGGTTGCCTTCCATGCATGCTACATGAAAAAGAGGCAAACATTTATCCTGAATTTGTGCTGTTAACATATATTGAATCAGTGAATCATCTAACACCCTGTCTTCATTAATATCATAAGCAGATATACTTCTGCTGTCTTCCAAAAAGGGCTTGGCACCGTTTGATAGCAGAAGATTTATAGTTTCTAAGCATTCCGATCCAATCTTGACAGCAAAATGTAGCGGTGTGTACCCAGCATGAACATTGGAGTTTTCAAAGATCGCATGTGACACATCTTCACCATTAATCAAGTACAACTTCACCAGCTCTACTTGATTTCTCACACAAGCAATGTGCATGTGCGAACAACCATATTTATTTTTAGGATTAAGTATAACTTCACTCTTGAAAGATTTTATATGATCTAATATTGCATCGACTATGTCTATGTCTTGATTGAGAAAAGCCAGATGTAAAGGTGTATCGCCATCTAGATTTTTTGCTATTACTGAACCATTTTTTTTCAATATCCTCTTTACCAAATCAATATCTCTCAATATAACTGCATTGTGAAGAGGAGTATTAGAGGACATTGCTTCCTTGTCAGATCTATTTACTCTACAATTGTTATTCAAAAGATAATCCGCAATTTCTAGTCGACCAAATTCTAGAGATCTGTTCAAGATCTCATAATCCATATACATTTTATTGTTAATAACCTCATCCATTGGAAATATTTCAATTATTTTTTCTAGAGGTTCAGTTATGACAGCTTCTAGCAATGCGTCCATTTCCATTTTCTGCAATTGAATTAATTTTTAATATTAGTGTTAAGTAATCGCTTAAAACATTAAACGCACTTAAATAAGAAGAATTCAGATAAATAAGAGATCAAATTTTTTAACCTTAATTGCTCATTGTTTTTTATTTGAATGGTCTTAAAAATAAGAAAGAATAAAAGTTATAATTTATAAATATCATGCCCGATACTACTAATTCGCTATTTAATTATAAGAAAGAAAACATACGTTCCTAATCAGTGTGATAGTCACAAACATTTCGCACTTACCTGTTGCAAATATAAAAAACACAACAATCGTAATCGTAACTCCGTTAAACAAATACAATGGATTATTTACAATTGTCTAATAGAGCAAAAAGAAAACAGCTATTCCGGTAGTTATTTCGTCCTTTCATTCGTCGTAGCGTGGGTATTAGGTCTCCACGGGAATTCTTAGTTCTATGTTATATCATATCGTTAAACGCCGACAATGTCAAATGAACTAATAGCGAAGTAAGCAAAGCGCGGTGTTGAATTCCACCGGTATGCATTTCCGCGAAAAATTTGAACTAAAAGGCAGGCCTGCTAAAAGGGTCACTAGAACGCCTCCTTCCACTGCTAGTGCTAAAAACCGCAGGGCATCCACTTCCCAAAAATATCCATCGCGAGAATATCCCCATTATAGCGCGATATTAAGGTGCGTTTAAATAGTGTTTTATTTTTCGTAAGAATCTTAAACATACACATTTAAATAATTCTTGCAACATTAAATAACAATTTTATTTTTAAACATTTTTAACATTCTTCGCAAAAATAAGACATATTTTTGCTGCGCAATTTTTTTATTGTGATTTTATTTTGAAGTAATTTAAGAAAAATTAGTTCATAATCTGAAATCGCGCCCATTATATGGAGTAACATGCGGACGATAACACTTAAACTGGCCGGGGATTAAGTTTGAAAATTATTATTTTTCCAAAATTTAAGATATAAGGGTTACGAAACAAAAATAGGTAACAAAATTACGTGATAAAAATACGTAACAAAATCACGTAACAAAATTACGCGATTACAGACTATGAACTAATTTTTCTTAAATTACTTCAAAATAAATTAATAAAAAAATTACGTGACAAAAATACTACACTAATTCGAACGCTTTGATACGTACCAAAATACATATACTTTTATTACGTAACAAAATCACGTATTTCTTTTCAATATATGGTGTTGTTGACATAATTCATTTAGAATGTAGAATTGATGAGTACATAAATATAATTTATTTATATACTAAACATATTTTTATTTGTTTACAATAGTGTATTTACGACTTACCGACTTACGTATACA
>JAXIUT010057871.1:0-10051 GCA_035586675.1 Eurytoma californica | reverse complement strand
TGTGTGTGTGTGTGTGTGTGTGTGTGTGTGTGTGTGTGTGTGTGTGTGTGTGTGTGTGTGTGTGTGTGTGTGTGTTACTATATGGTAAGCAATCATATCTCCGTCAACATAATGTTAAATTTGATTTTCTACTTTCTCGTGAATATAATGTTAAATTTGATTTTTTTATTTTTTTCATAAGATCTATTTCAAGAAATGATCTGAAATTCACATAGTATATAGATCGTATAAATAATTATTGTAACGTCTCGAGCGTCCCCGGCGCCCCAAAATTTTTCATCCTCGAGTGCACGTGCACTCTCGGCCCAAGGATGCGGGCTCGTAGCGGCGAGCCCGACGATCAGCCTCCGCCTTCGCCTCTCGGGTTCGACGAGCAGCGATAATGCGCGCGCGCGAAACTCGATTGCGCTCGGCGATCGATCACGTACGCCTGAATAAAAACAAAATAACCTTTCTATTATTTAATTGCGCACGCGAGCGCATCCTTTTACGCGCGTTACTGTCGCATTAGGCGTACAGTACTCGCCTTTATTTTTAATAAGTCTCAAGAAGAGACTGACGGCGATTAGGCCGTAGCTGCTGACTCGCATCCGTTGCGAGTAAGTTTTCGGTTTTTTCTGACTTCCCCAGCGGTGCCCCAATGCAGCATGGCATCGGATAACACCATAAAAGCGCTAAGAAAGAATCGCATTAATTTTTATCACGCGATGATACTTGTTTTCGCGCCTGGGTTCTCCGAAATCCAGAGGCGATAGTAAAGTCTTGGGTACAGGCGTGAGACGCTGATCTCAGCATCTCGCACTCGCCGATCGCAACTTGGACTAAGTTAGAAGGCGACCTGCTATTGGCTGGACACCCGATTCTTAGCCAGTCGCAGGATCAGCCGTTATCATCGGCGACGGTTGCGGCAGCCCCGACGAGCGCGTCGGTATACACACACACATACACGGCATTTTCCAAAAATAGTGTATTGCACTTCCAAACACCTTAAAAAAAATAAAAATTTGAAAAAAATATTAATAATCGCTGCTAATTCTTTGGCACGAAGCTGCCTTCGAAGTAATTTATTGTACCTATAATTAATTCATTATTCTAATATATATGTATATATAATTATTAGTATTATTCTAATATATATTATTCTAATATATATTATTCTAATATATGTTCGATGTACACAAAAACTCTATATTTTGTAAAGTTTCAAGTTAAGTGAGCTATATACCAACAAAAATTTTTTTATAAAAGCACCTAGTAAGATTGTATACTAATATCTTAAAAATTTTTAATAAAATGAATCCAAACAGTCCGTAAGGTCATTTTATCTTATGTTACGTTAATTTCAAAATGTTGTCGTTGACGTAACCTGTAGCAACAACGAATTGATCAATTTTGATGAGATTTGGCTTAAATTGTTAAAAATTAATGTCATTTGTGCCTGAAAAGTGTTATCAGTTGAAATTATTAGAGTAAGTATTTAAAATATTTAAAAATCTGTATAAATTCACAAAATGAAAGAAATTAAAGTAGTTTTTGTACATTTTGAAATATTTATTCAAAAAATGTCAACTGATACAACTCTTCAGGCACAAATGACATTAATTTCCAACAATCTAAGCCGAACCTCATCAAAATTTATGAATCAGTTGGACCTGGAGTTGTCACCAAAGCCAAATTTTTGAAGTTAACATATGTAACACTGCACTTTTGGGACTCCACACAACTCTGCTCTATTCAGTGCTCCGTGGCCGCCAGGGAAGATTTTCGCAATCTCAACCCCGGCAGTGTCCCGCCACGGGTTACAACAATCTGTAATTCTTTTCTCTCTCTCTTTCTCTCTCGTCGCTACTCTTTCTCACTCACTCTTACTCGTCACCACTATCGCTACCTCCACTCTTACACGCCTCGGCTCTGTATATTGCTCTTATACTCAAGGTCACGCGTACCCGGGACCGGAGTCCGGCACGGAAATCGCCACCGGGACTGCGGCGAATACACGAATCTTTGGCGGAACGCTGACGCGCCGCCGAGCACCACTACCCACTCCTCTAATCTCACCTCTCTCTTCCTATTTCCGGGGAGCGCGGCCGTGGAGATGACTCGACGCGGCGCACTCAACCCAATGCACCAACCTATAACTCACCACTAACTCTGAGCGTGGCCCGGGATAAACTCCACGTCGCCGACGGGTTACGCCTGGGACGGGGTATCCTCACCGGCTCTTGCGGATGTCCGCGGGATTGCGGAAGCGTACCTTGACACAACTCTCCGCAGACTCACGCTCGCGCAAAATGTTCGGTCCGCGCGTTGCACGCGCGCGTTTCCCTGAAACGCAGGGACGCGGAGGTGTCTCCTCGACGCGTCTACCCGCTCGCTGCTCGTCCGCCACCAGGCGGACGGTGGAGATTAATCTCGACGCCGCCTCAGCTCCACGGCGCTATCACGTTGACAGCGGAGATTTCTTTCTCGACGCCGTCTCGTGCGAATACTCACTCGCGCTCCTCGACGCTGGCTCGGCGGGTTCATGGGCGACGCGGCGAGGACTCGGCGTCGTCGCGGCGTCTCCGGGGACGCGTTCAGGGTCGGCTCGCTGCGAGGCGGGAGCTCGGCGAGTCGGCTGCCTCCTTGCAACCGCTCCAGCCAAGCTCGGCCCTCTTCCTCGGCGTGGCAGCTCGGCGTGGCAGCTCGGCGTCCTCTCGGCTTCGCTGCTCTGCCTGCTGCTTCCTCACGGCGGGCTCGCCGGAGTTCCGCGTCCTTCCTCGTGCTGGGTTGCGCGGAGGTGCTCCTTTAAGGCCGGACGGCGGTAACTGACGTACTGGGCGCGCATCTTCTCGCAGCCGGAGCGCCGCGCGCCGCCGCGACCAATCAGCGAGCGCCAACGCTCTAGCTGTAAGCGCGCGGAGCCCAGAGCTATCCCACACCTATTCGGCACTCCGGTCGCGCTCTCAGCCTAGCCCTAAACCTCCACTTCCTTACTCTACTCCATGTCTCTCTTACGTGCTTCGCCGGAAAAATTCCACGGCGCGTGCGCTATTCGCTCCATTTCTCAACACTCTATACCTCTCTCTCTTTTTCACACATTGACTCCGTCACACGTAACGTAAAATAAAATGACTTTAGGGACGTCAGTTTGGGTCCATTTTATTAAAAATTTAATATATTAAGATTATTATAAAGTTTTATTAATACTTATAATTTTATTTTTTTAGATGATTTTATAAAAAAATTTGTTTAGGTATAAACCCCTCTTAAACAATATAAGATTGCGAGTAATATCTGCAAATGCGAGTAATATCTGCAAATGCGAGTTTAATTATTCTTTCATTCATCTGTATGGGCAAACAAATTTACTATTTTTTTTTATTTCGACAAATTTATAGAAAAACAAAATTGAAAATAAAGTGAAAAAAATTGAAAAAGTTTTTGATTGTTCGCGACTGAGCGAGTGTTTGTAATTCCCGCGTACTCGTTTTGCTCACTAACGTACCGCCGCACAGCGTTTTTTCCAAAAACGCTGCCAAAACTAAAAATTATTAATTTTGGTTTTAAAAGAAGGTTTTTTTTATTTATTTAGTTTTAATGAAATTAAAACAACCAAATTTTATTAAAATAAAATATATTAGTTTAATTAAATTAAATTCTTTTTATTCAGAATCTGATGATTCAGATTCTTACGTCCAGGGTAAAATAAGTTATCTTTTTTTTCTCCGTGAAATTTCGAAAATGATAGGTTTATTTTTCTAAATACAATTTTTTAATACATATGTATACATAGCTTTACCTTAGAGAAAGAGAAAGATTGCTATAAGTGTGTGTGTGTGTGTGTGTGTGCGTGAGTGGTCGGGCGCGTGCCGCGGCGTTGATTGCTGCAGTGCTGAGACGTCTCGTAGATGTTTATCGGTGTTGAGTGCCGCTTGCTCCCTTGGATGTTCCGACTGTCGCTTAATGAATTGGTCGGTCGAGTGTCCTCCGGTGTGGGTCGGAAGAGCAGCTGATTCTCGGACTCAACTGCCCTATTGATGCTGGATCTCTTCTTTTGATTTCTTTTTCTCGACTTTTCGCCTCGATCGCACTATACTCGCGAACTATGATGAAAGATTCGTACCGTGGAGTTGAATTTAAATGAACTGAGGCAGCGACGGTAAATGATAATCGGAGTCCGTTTTCTCTGCTGGATGCGACCATGACTAGATGTGAGATACCCTTACTTATTTCGACTGCCTCTAACTGACTTACTGACTTACTGACTGACTACTAACTGCTGACTACGTGACCACGTGAGTGCATGACTGTGGGTCGCTTCGTCTTTTTATATGGTTACCCCCTTCGTTTATGTGATCGGGTTGTCCAATCCGAGTGCGGACACGTACACATTTGTTAATAAACAAATGTTCTTACTGGACGAGGCCTTTTATCAAAAGAGTTATCCGTCGCCATGTTTATTGAAATATTTTGTTACAATAAAGTTCTTATGGATATATAAAATGTTGATTTCTAATAGGGAAGACCTCTTATTCCCATACCGTTATTTTATTTATTTTTTTTTATTTTATATATATATATATATCTATATAAATATAAAAATACCATTAAATTATTATTATGTATTTATCTTTCTTTTTTTTTATTTGTCTATATTTATTGCTCTTTTTTTATTTATTTATTATCTTCCCCCTACAATTTAAAGAACGTTTACTTTTTCATGATTTTTTTTTACTTCGCGGTGTCCGAGGCGGCAACGCCCGGGGACCGCGATAAAATAAAACCTGAGTACATCTCTCTCTTTTGTGTGCGGGCATGGCATAGTTACTATTCAAAGAGGAAGGAATAGATTTTCGCTATAAACTCGCGAGCTGAAGAAGGTCTTTCCCGCGGCATTCGGCGCTTCATACGCCCGGGGGCCGCGGTAATTTAGATTTTCGTACATTTCTGCAAAGTCCGCACGCACACACCAACGATCGAATGGGCGAATGTTAGCCTTTCATTTTAGAGAATTTCCTTACTCATTGTTTAGGCGGTTGTTCGCTTCATTTTTACTTTCAGAAATACGAAACGGCTCACGCGCTCTTTTTAATTTATCTAAGTAAATTTTATGTAAGTTTTATTTATCTAATTTTATTTTATTTTATTTATCTAATTTTAATTTTATTTATCTAAGTAAATTATTTATGTAAGTGCACTACGTATTTTTTATTATTTCTATTTATTTCTGCGTTATGCGAAGTATAGTCTATTTTGAGAATCTCTTAAGGACCTTCATATTCTTCATCGTATTTCCCGTGCTTAACGCCCTTTAGCATATAAACCATTTCTCCCTCTAAAGTGTCGCGTATTCATGCGTTTGTCGTAATAGGTTTCAGATCTATACTTCGCCTGACGCAGGTTCATAGCTGCTAGTGTCTGAATATGCCCTAAATGTCCCGTGAGGTCTGCTAGATATTCGTCTAAAATCGTGAATAAATGATCTCGCGGGGGAAATCTAGAAGGAGTTCGTGCTCGAGTCCCAAAAACAAGTTCATGTAGAGTGTAACCCGATCCCTCGTGCTTAGCTGTGTTATACTAGTGCATAGCGAGCGACAGCCACTCATCCGAATCCGGATATTCATCTATTCGTTTTTAAATATTCCTTTAGGATGCTATGCATGCGTTCTATGCTTCCATTAGATTGTGTCGTTCGGTATTTTTCGATTCGAAATATCTTAGCAAATTCGCCCAAGGTGCGACTCAGAAAATTCGGCCCTTGGTCCGTTAAAATTGCTGAAGGAGGTCCGAAATAACAAATTAACTTGTCTGCCAGGGCTCATGCTACCTCAGGAGTGGTAGCATTTTCCAAGGGAACTCCTATAAAAATTTTTGACAATGCATCCTGAATTTTTAAAACTCATATGTTTCCATTTCGCGTTACCTTTTGGGGGCCAAGAAAATCAATGTAAACTTTATCGTAGGGTCTCAAGGAGGTGTCTGTAATTACCATGGGTAATCGCGTTTTTAAGCGAACTAATTTCTTAGACTGGCAGCCCTCGCGTCTGTTTACGAACACAGTTACATCAGAATTACACAATTACATCAGTCGAACACTGGTCGAGGGCGAAACGCTTGTATCGGATTGGGATTTCTCCGCATTCACATTAGAGTCCTCAAACCAGAAGACCACCGCTGAATGCGCGAGAATATGCCTTTTTGGTATAACTTTTTACTCAGTAACATCGAATATTCTCCTTAAAATTACATCAGACTTCATATTTCGTCAATAATATTCCGCCGCTACTTTATCATAGGTTTTCGTAATGCCCTTATGCCCCCCGGTGGTAGATGAATGAAATTCTTTAGTAATTTCGTATCGTTCTTCCACCGAAGGTACAGGCAAATTGTTTCTAAAAAAAATTATTGTCTAAAACATCCTGACAAATAATTTATTGAGTTCAATAACGTAATCCCATTGCGTTTGTATTAACACATTTAAATCCTGAACAAAGCTTAAGGATTATAAAGAAAACTTGTTGACCAATTTCTTCAGGTTTTTCAGATATTTCAGAATATTAGATTGAAGAGCTTTATCATCTATAAAAGGTTTAACCACGAGCCCCAAAATTTTTATCTTTCTAAAATCCGATATCATTACCTCTCCTACTATTAGTTCTTGATTCTCTACCTGGTCAGTCGATACATACCGCCTTTCGATTAGCGCTTCGATGTCGTCTTCGGGTATGCCTAAGTGATATAGCCCCGGATGTGGTTCGTATCCTAGACCCTGCACCTGGTCCTTTTCTATTTTATCTCGAAATTCGTCGTATTCTGCTTTGTCCATAACACCGCCCTTTCAGTGTTTATGTGCGACGGCTCTATGGTCTTTTTCCCTTTGTCTGGAGTTTCTTCTATATAAATATTTAGACCCGCGTTGCCTTTGTTCAACATCCACTACGAATCTTGCTTTCATCAGATCCGTAGCATCCTTTAGCTTTTTCCTAAGGAGATCGATAGAAGATGAAAACCTCTCCTTCCATGGCGATGTGTTTGTTTTCTGTTTTGAATTTTCTGAATTCTGTTTGAATTCTATGGGTTCAGGCTCTGGAGTCGATGGTGGAGTATATTGAAATACAGGTCGCGGCCCATTCATTCCCTGTCTCCTAGGATGTTTGCTTTCTCTATCATCCATATTTTCTGGTGCCCTTTCCGAACTACGCTTGGGTGTAGATGTACTAAATTCAGAAACAGTGGGACATGCAGGAGTTGGTTGCAACCTTTCCTTTGCGTCGGCTCTGCATGACTCAGTCCCTGTTTTTAAGTAGGCGGGAACGTCTTTTAGCTTATCCAATTCCGTTTCCCTCTTCTTGTAAGTCCTCTTTTTTGGAATGATCTTTAGGGGTGGCATCTTTTCAGCATCCGATACAGGCTCTTTTTCTTATGTGTCTTCTTCATTTTCCTTCGCTGTTCTTAGCTTCTTTGCTTCATTCGAGGATATCGAGCTATCGGGATCTTTTTCACTCTTGGGTTTTTCCTTACGTAATTTAACTGTTACGAGGAGTGGAATTTTTTCTTTCTTCTCGTCCGGTTCTCGAGGCGCTCTCTTCCTTTTGGTCTTTAGGATGTGCGCTTCGAATCGTCTTCTTTTTTCTGCTCATCTGCTAGATCGTATAGTACGCAAACTGGATTGCGAGGTAATGCATCTGCATTGGGGTTTTTCTCTCCAGGTCTATATATCACTTTGAAGGAAAACCCTTTTAATTTTGATTTCAAACAGTGCGCTCACAATTCCGGTCGTTTAGTATCATGCAGCCATTTCAGGGGCTGATGATCCGTGACAATCGTAAATTCTCTGCCATATAAATAGGGCCGGAATTGTTCAGAGGCAAAGACTATTACGAGCATTTCCCTTTCATAGGTTGAATATTTTAATTCTGCTTCTCGTAACGGCCTGGACGCGTAAGAGCAAGGGCGATCTTTTCCCAGTTCTCCTTGACTAAGGACTGTTCCATAATAAAGGGCATAATCCGATGCATTTGTAGTGACTATAAATGAGTGAGAAATCTGGTGACTGTAACACTGGTTCTGCGCACAGCGCATTACGTAATGTCTCGAAAGCGCGTTGCGACCGCAGATTTCCCGAAGGATCTTCTCCGTGCCCGACGCGCAAACCGACTCCGAACACGGATTCACGAGCGCTTCCCGGAGCTTTCCTGGCTCAAATTAACACCAAAGTCTCGCAAGGAGAGAAAAAAACGAGAGAATCAAACACTGAGCCGCGTCTATTTCCCGAACGTCTCGTGTTTCAAAAGCGGGTCACTGTTCGCGTTGTGTTTGGTTCAGCGAAAAGAAGAGTCTTCAAAATGCTCACAGGTGTCGCCGGCCTGATACGCTGAGCTGTGAGATTCTTCTTTTCAAAACGCTGTTATCCAGTAGCACGATTCTTTCAAAATGGAAGAGGAAGGAAAAAGTTCTTACTCTTCCTACAGTGAAAGGAGAATAAAAAAAAATCAAATTGGAGCGAAATCAGAGACCGTGACGCGTGTTCCTACAGGATTCACAGGCTTTTGGGTTTAATTTCGAATAAATAAAAAAAATATTAAAAGGAAAATCACTACGTTTTTCTTATAGGTCTTTAAAAACCGCGGACGAACGAGACGAATTTAAAACTAATCCTGTAACCTGTTGTGATTCAAGTCGCAATTCCTAACTTCTGCTGGTCTGAGATTTTGGCCTTTACTGTGCAACAGGAAAACTTAAGCTTTCAGGGAATATCCCGTCCGATTTTCTTCGAGAAAGGTTCAACAATTATAAGTCTAATTATTAGAGTGATAATTGTCGGTGTAGAAATTGAAAAACTCAAAGTTTAACGTCTTTTCGGGAGAGACGTCCTCCAAGAAAATCACAGACCTTTTCTCAAAGTATACGAACACAAATATTTTTATCGTGATTCAAAACGCGCCCTTGTCACTAATGGACCTATCCGTATTCTAATCACGATAATTGATCTAAAACCGTATATATTAATTACTAAAATTAGAAAGGGAGTTTTACGTCTTAATAAATCGGACGGAGTCGGCTAGCAGCGTGAGTCGTGAAGTATTATTTCTTTTTAGGTCATTAAATTAATATATATTGCCTTTCCTTATCGCGTTTAAATATAATTATAGTTACAGCGGTGAGACGGTTAAAATGGATAAGATAAAATTTACTTACCGTGATAGGGCGAGTATGATAAAAACCCAATAAATCTGCATCCTCGAATTCACTCTCAATAGTGAATGATCCCTTCGTCCTCTCGGATGGCTCGTTTTCCTTCGGGATAGGGCTGCTTCTGCAATGCGCGACACGGAAGAAGACGGATCTTGGCGAAAATTGAGCCTTACGTTCCGTCAGAAGGCGATCACGAACAACCGAATGCTCAAGCGAAAGCTTATTCAGATGGGTCGGATTTTAAGGGCAATTAATAAAATATAAGATACAACCTAAGTACCGTTGACTTTCATTTATTCCCAATTATGAGAGAGAAAAGTTACAAATACCTATCTTGCCCAACTGACTACGCGGCTAGCGAGTATGTCTGAAGGAGACCTCTTGCCTTGACCATGCCAACTCGACTGCTTTTCCTGTCCTCCCGAATCCAGCCGGATGGTTCGCACCTTGACGTGGACCCAGGGGAGAGGGTATAAAGCTATGCAGTTGCTAAAGGCAATTGGCAATTACAATCGTCAGCACGTGAGGTAACCGGCAGTACCTGAAACAGCCGAACGCCTGACGCGCGAAAAATTTAGCTAGTGGTGTGTATGTGAGAAGAGTGAGTGATTTGTGTAGAATGCCGACATTGCGCCTTGAGTGTCGTTAACTGAATCTCTGCGTATTTTCGTGTTCCTACAATTTCAACTAATACATTAATAATATTTAAATACTAAAGTCTAGTTATGGGACGTAACAATAGCAACAATTTTGTTTACATTAGAACTCATCAGAAAGGACCCCGCACAATCCTTATGGGTGCGGGGTCTCTGCGGATTTGTTTGAAATTTTGAGGAAATTTTGTTTATGTAATCCTGAACAAAAGTTCTCATGG
>JAXIUT010057850.1:0-10052 GCA_035586675.1 Eurytoma californica | reverse complement strand
GTTACTTAAACTAATTGCAGACCCTTTCGGCTTCTGAAGTTTCATTATAACTCCAGCAAGAAAATCATAATAATTCCCTAAATCTAAAGCATAGTCTAGGCCAAAAACAAAATTAAATTTTATTAAAATATAAATATTGATGTTTCACGGACGTGATTTTGGGCGCTCAAGAACAGCAGAAACGGTTCTATACGCGCGTGAGAACGCTGATTCTCGCGACCGTTCTGAGGGACGTATATGTGGAAAACTGTCGACGGGCGATGGAGTCCGTCCGATTGGTTTATACCGACCTTAGAAATCATAATTACTTATTTTAGGTAGATTTACGATTTTCTCCATCGCCAACAGCACCACATAACCTGTCAACTTGTTTTTGTGCGCCGAGACACTGAACTAGAGTGAACTGCAGCGACTACTAGATTGAAAACTAGAGTTAATTATTATTTACTCTATCAAGTAGATTGAAATCATCTTTACTCATTTAAACAAAGTGAAGTTCTCACTTTAACTCACTCTAATAGAGTGGAATATTCACTCAATATTAAAATGACTCATACAAAAGAGTGAAAATTCACTCTTAAAGTTTTAGCGTGTAACTTTTTTATTTTTCGGTAGATTTTGTTCGGACAGGGAAACAAATTTTTTTTTCTAGATGTGTGGAAAAGAATAAAAACGTATAAGATAACCAGTTATTTTGAAAAAAAATAATGGATTTTTCTGTTGGGGACCTCAAATTGGAGAATAAGCTCCTTACCGTATCCCCAATTTTTCCATCAGGTGGACTCTAGAATATCTTACTTATCAACGAACAAGGTGTTTCAGTATGATACATAAATTGCCGGCATGTCTATCCCACAGGGCGGCTGGAGAAGGTTACTGGTGTTCTGTGGATGTGTCCACACCAGTAGTCCAGAACGAAATGTCTTCATTTTTTAGAAGTATCCAACCTACCAGTCAATATAATCGCGTGCAAAGCGTAATTGTTACATAAAATTTCTCGCAAATCCTAGTCTTCGCCACAGATTTTCACCAAATACGACTTCCCGTAGGAAAAGAGTATGCATAAACTTTATGCAAAAATCAAATTTATGCCTAATTTTCATGAAATATTTTCGCTTCATGTATGAAATTTTTGCAGAAAAATTATGCACGCGAATATCGATCGGGAAAATTATGCAGAAATTTGGAATTTATGCAGAAAAATTATGCACAATTGTATCGTTCTTTTCGTAGGGGCTATCGGTGTCAACTCACTATCTAAATTTGAATAAGTGAAATTCATCCACATGCACTTATTTAACGTGCACAGTCGTTCACTTATTCGAATAAGTGAACGACTATTCACGTTAGATAAGTGCATTTGGGCGAATTTCACTTATTCAAATTCAGAGCATACAACTGCATATTCTCAATCAACTCATAAACGCATCGTCAAGATTCCTAACAGCAATACAAGAGTCGTACTAGAAAACATATGTTCGTCTGTACCGGAAGTCTCCAGGCGCCAAGAACGTCTCAACCCATTCCAGCCAAACCGTACCCCGTCGCGGCCGCGTAAAAAAAAGAGCAAAACGCCGCGGGCGCGGGTGATAGAAGCGCGGGGGGAGGCTCTCGGGCTTTTCCGATCCTCGCGTCTGGTCGCGCGCAGGTGAGAGAAAGCGGGATCGAGCAGCGGCTCGTGGGAGGAGAGGGCGCTCGGAGAGAGAGAGGGGGTCGCTATCTCGCGCGCGCTCCAGAGCGGAGGATGCGCGGCTGCTGCGGCGTCGGCGGCGGCGGCATCACTGGAGCAGGCGCAGGCGCGGGATAAGGGTGGAATAAGCGGGCGGCTGGCTCACTACGCCCGGGACGTTACGGCTCGCGGGACGCCGTGTGTACGTCGCGCGCGCTCCCCCCCGCGAGTATAGGTGCTGCACCGTATTTTTTCCTCTCTCTCTCTCCCTCGGTCTCGCTCTCTCGCTCCCCCGTGCGCCGGTGGGCACTGCACGCACGTGCGCCGCGCACGCACCCCGTCGGGAGAGAGGACCGCCAGAGAGCCAGCGGGGGCGCGTCCCAGTGCTGCTCCAGCGATCGAGGCCCCCGCGTCCGAGCGGAGCCGACCCTGCCCTACTGCCGCCGCCGCCACGTCCGTGTGTGTGCATACGCATGTGCCGCTGCGCGAGGGAGCGCGCGCCCTTCCCGCGAGCGCAGCGCGAGGGATAAAGTGCGTCCCGCCTGCCCCACGCGGGTCCGGACCTCCGGGATAGAGAGGAACGACGAGAGGCTCCGAGTGCGGGGTGGTAAGCATGCCCAAGTCGAGACTCAAGTGCCGCCTGTAGGAAGAGCGGCCCGACGAGGAGAGGCGCCAGGAGCAGCCGGAAGAGGAAGGTGGGGTCGCCGTGCCGGAGAGCAGCTGGCTATAGAGGGGCGAGGGAGGACGAGCCAGCCGATTCGAGGTTAGGAGCGCGCGCCGCTCGCACGGGCTCGGGGGAGGAGTAGGAGGCTGCGAGAGCGCGCGGCGGCAGCGGGCGGCTGCTGCTGCTGCTGCTGCTGCTGCTGGCTCGATCGAAAGCCCCGCTCTCTGTCTCTGTTCGACGCAGCGCCGAAGGGCCATGGGCGAGAAGGCCGACGGCAAGAACGGCTCCGGCGGCGGCGACGGCGGCGAGTCTCGAGTCGTCCAGAGCGGCGGTACGACCCCCTTTTTCTCTCTCTCTCTCTCTCGCTCTTTCTGTGTTACACGCTCATTCTATCGCCCAGACTACTTTGTACGCTGTTTTTCCTTCTACCCTTGTTTTTCGGCCTTTCCAGACCCTCCGCCCCTCGACTTTTCTCTCCTGCCTTTTCCGCAGCTTGAATTACGGCCAGCCTGCATCTACAGAGTCGTCGGCTGCGAGACTCCTTTATTTTCAATTCAATTTTTTCGTGTTTTCTTCTTTTTATTTTGTACTTACTTTTTCTCGCTGTGTTAGTTTAGAAAATTGTTCATTTTGTAGTGGTATTAAAGTAGATGAAATATTTGAATATATGTAATAAAATGTTATCTATCTAGACTCGTTAGTACCACTGTAGGAATGTCTGACCATAGTCCTACATTAACTACTTATCAGTCATAACACAAGTTTCCTCGATTTAAATAGAATTTTAGCACAGCACTTCTTATGATTGAATTTTTTTCTCAGAAATGAAGAATTAATGTTCAATAACAATAGAATAAATGTAATTATTTAAAGAAAATAATTATTATATTATTTTAATAATAATCTTGTTTCCTTAGTTAATTGAATAGAAACCAATTATTATTGGAATGAAACACTAAATCTTTTAAATAGAGTATTCTTCAATACGTATCGAATTTTTCAATACTGTAATGCACAATTAGTTCTTCGATCCTTTATAAATAGAATGTTAATAAGTATTAATATTCGCTTTTTATCGAAAAAGAAAGTACGTAAAAGCCGCGATTGCCTATTTGTGTTGAGGAAGAATTTTCCCTGATCGGAAAACATTTTAATAGATACAAACATTAATACGCGAATATTAAGTTCTATGGACCGAGGAACAACGGTTAAAGTTTTCGGTAAATAATAATTAGTCCTTTGAATATTTTAGTAAATTTCAACTCGTCTTTCTTATTAGTACAAAAGTCTTTCAAGCAATACTTGCATAAATTATGTCTGGAATTTATCGAGTCAAATTAGTCAGTATATTTAAAGTTATAATTATAACTTGTAATAAAATTGCTGTATAAAATTGTAATTTCTTTTAAATTTGATGATGACATGTTTTAGTCTTATTCAAAATTTATAATGAAATATTTCGTGAAAATAACTATTAGAATTGAAAATAATGTTTCTATTTCAATTCTACATTTCTTGTGAAAATTAAAAGTCAATTTTCGGAAACTGAATGAAGTGACATGTAGAAGCAAGAGAATAAAGGTGAAATTGATAACACAAGTGCCATTTGATTCTAATAAGAAAAAAAACGATTTCAAGTATCATAACAATGTATATAACAATGGATAATAATTATTTTCTAACTTTCATAATTTGTTCAAAAACTAATATACGTTTATAACTCAAAAACTTTTTACACAAATGCTACTTGAACAATGACTTCATGTATAGATACTACACAATAGAATTCTATTTCGTTTTAATTTTATTAGAAACAATTCTAATTAATTCTAAATTATAACAGGAATTTAAAAACTGAACAAAACTTTCTGAAAACAAATTGAAAGCAAAATAGAAACCTGAAAACAAAAATCAACATCTCTCTCCATTAGATGCGAATCATCATTAGTAACACGTTTGATCTATAAATAAATAGATTTATTTAGCTCGCCACATGGCTTTGCGATAGAAGGTATGCAAAATGCGATTTAGAGCTCGATAAATTCTTTGTCTTAATAATCTTTGTTAATCACAATACTGTTTTATAAAAAATCAAATAATAAACCAAAAATATGTAGGAAAACAATTACAAAAATGCAATTTAATATTGGAACATTGTAAGAATTTTTCCCTTCTTTAACTTCTAAAAAGAAAGATATTATTCTTTTTTGTTATACTGTGCAAAAAATTAAGAACAAATTTAATCTATATTTATGAATAGGTCAATGGCTAGTTCTCATATGAAACTGAATACTTTTATTAAACTGATAAAAGTACAAACGCCAGATCCTCGGTCCACGCGCCTATTTTTTCCCGAGTCAGAACTTTTCCCCGTCGCCAAAAGAAAAGCGTCAATTCATCGCCTCGCCTGATTAATCGTTTTCCCCATTTCGCGCGCGCTCGGTCGCACCGGACCTCGTGACGTCGAGCGGCGAAAAAAAAAATTCCGCGCAAATAGTGCCGAGAGAGACGATGAGCTCCGTGGCTAATTATACGTTTGCGCCAAAGTGCCGCAGTTGCGAGAGCCGCGCGTACCCTTGATGCTCGATCCGCTTAGCGCTGATCGATCGACTTTAGGCAGGGGCTGGTTCATACATTATTTTAGCCCGAGGATATAGTTGAGATTGCGATCCGAGCGACGTACACTGTCCGTCGGTGGATTCGACGAATTTTTCGAGGGTACAGCGGTTATTTTATCGAGCGAAACGTGCTTGCAGTGTGCGGGAGGGGAAAAAAAGTTCTTGAAATTGCGTTAACGTGGAAAACGCGACGCTCATTGAAATGATTTAATTGCGATAACTTTTTAGTGAGGCGGGTGAAACGCACGCTTTAATTGTTTCCCTTTTCGACGTTTTAATTGAAATGGCTTTCTCGAAAATTACCGGATGTAATGGAATACGCTGGGACGGATTTCTAGTTTAATTACTTACTTCTAAAATAAATATAAACAATTGTAAATTGTAATTTGAAAAATAATTATAAATTATCGGTTAAAAAAAAATAATAATTTAAATATTATTGCAAGAATAAAGATTAATTATAGTTTTAAGAAAAAGTAATAAATAATAGAAACATGAAGAAGAATCAGTCAGAAATGCAATTTATAAAAAAACAATAAACTCATAAAATTTTATGTTAAATCTTAATGTTTTATATTTGTTTAATAAAATTCAATAAATACAAATCTTTTTTAATTAAAAAATGTTATTGGTGTTAAAAAAAAAAGATTTTCAACTAGACATCACCGTAGTACTTTCTAAACTTTATCTAGTAAAAATTTCAATAATTTTAAGCAGAGGTAGATTTATCACAATTCTAAAAAATACTACAATTTTATAGTGAAAATTCACTGTTTTACAGTGATAATTGGGCCACTGTTCTGAATTTGGTGAAATATTCGCTGGAAGAAATGAGAAGGTAGGAATATAGGTATTGAAAAATCAAAAAATTGATCATACTTTTTGATTTTCTTATCATTAACGTAGCTTAAAAGAAATAATCTTACTTGTAAATCAATCGTATTTATGCGGGGCGCATTGTTCTGGCACACGTCTTAACTTCAAAGTTCCAACTCCAAATCGTAACGACTTAACTGAACAATTTAATCACCTTACATAAGAACAGAAAAACTATTTCAAAAGTTGAATTAGATGACTTACAACTGCCGTTAGGTAACACATGCAACTATAGGTTACTACACCTTTTGCAATTCGCTCTTAGTGTTTATGGCAAAGATTAAAACCTGTAAATATTTCAAAAACGTGAAAAATAGTGTGAAATCATGATACCACAACGCCCGAGCAAATACTAAATTAATCCAAAGCCTCGAATCACTATTAATCAAATTTACTGCCGCTCAGTGACGTAATAATCCAATGTTAATTACCACGAGGTACTTTTCCCAAATCCCTCGATCCGATCGGGACCGCCAGCTAGGCGCGCGGCGCATCAAAATGATCGTCGCGCATTAATCGGCTGACAAAGGACAGGCCGCCTCTCAATCCAAACTTTCGCGGAATAGGCGCGCCAAATCCGCGCGCGGCCCGCACAAAGCCCGGCGCTCGTAAAAAGGAAAATTTTATTTCGAATGCAGCCGCGTGCGCGCCTCGTAAAGCCCGCCCCGGGCGCAAAGTCGAGAAGAGCGGATACGAGCGGCGCGCATATTATTACTCCCGGCGTGCGTCCGCGAATTTTCAACTCGAAGTATTGCACCTGCGCGCGCGCGCGTGTCACTTCTGGAGGATGCGAAACAGTGACAGACACGCGACAAGAAAAGCTAACCCGGAGAGTGTCAAGCCTCCGTGTCGCGGATTTGGATGATACTTTGGAAATGGTTTTATAGCACTCTAACCTCAAAATGGCAACTTTAATGACAATTTTCGGTCCTCGTGCTATAAAATATCGTATGGTACTGGTGCGTAAGTCGCTTCGCTCGGGCGAAAACCGTCGCACGAGTTAAATAATCATCTTCAGCACCCGTGCTATAATATACTATTCTAGTACCGTATGATGAAACAAATCACCTTTAGTTTGATCTAAAAACCCTTCCCTTACCAAAAAATCCTACGGAACGTCCTGCAGGTTTTCTCCAGGTTTTCTGCAGGTTTCCTGCAGGACCACCCTGCACGGAATTTCGCGGTTTTTCCTGCAGGAAATTCTGCATTTATTCCTGCAGGAATTTTATAAATTATAAATTAAAAATCATAAATTATAATAAAATTGACGAAAAAGATCATTTTTCAAGTGTATTATCATTAATAATGGCACGTAAGCGGGGAAAATGTCATTTTTCATGTTTGTTTTTACTGAAAATAACATTTTCCCCGTTAAATATTATAATTGATAATTTATAAAAAATCCTAGAAAACCATTCGCAGAAAACCTGCAGGACGTCCTGTAGGATTTCCTGCAGGATTTTTTGGTAAGGGTTTATTCAGCAGATATAGCATGTTCTGTTGTCATTGCTATTATATCTATATATAAGATATTTTTAGCGTTGCCTGTATAAGCAATGTTAATGTTTTTTGCTATACCTACTGAATAAAGGGCTACGAGATCAAACTAAATGCGATTTGTGTCACTATTTCTTACTAGAAAACGATTTCCAAAGTTTCATCGAAATCGGTGATCCGGAGGGTTGACACTCTCCTTGTTCTTGCGCATTGAGCTGAGGGAAGATATCAGTTGTAAGCGAGCGAGTGCGTGCGAATCTGAGGCGGGTGAAGTTCACGAGAGGCTGGATTTTCTTTCTATCGAGCTGCTTGTGCACAGAGTCGATTGTCGGATTGATTTTAGCGCCGGTAGTCCTGTTGCCAGGGGTCTCTTTTTTATCGGGCTTGGATTTAACGCTAATTCAGAGGCTGTAGTTGATTAACTATAATCGGTATCCTATTGCTGTGTGGACAAAGAAATTTGTCTTATTAAATTTCTTACTTTTTTTATACTTATTTATAGAACTGTAACGAAGGACTAGGTATTTGAGAATTCATCCTCAAGTTTCTGAACATTTCTACAGATTTCCAAGACTATACATACTTTTAAGATATCTAAATATTATCCATTTTCAAGAAAAATTTAGCTAATTTCCGAAAGAATTTTTAAAAACTTCACTGATTTCTAAACGTTTTCCTAAAAATGTGTTGATTTCCAAAAGATTTCTTAAAAGATATGCTAACTTTAAGAGAATTCAAACAATATTTAAAAATCTCCACAAATGTTTGGAAATCTTTGAAAATTTGCCAAAATAAGGAAATTATTTCACATTCAAAAATATTCCCAAAAACCAACAGATTTCTTTTATTTCTACAATAATTTCTTAATTGACTTCTCCTCCTAGATCACAGCCCCTCGGAATGGAGAATTTTGTACACTTTGAGACGATTACCAGCTTGACTCTTGCACAGGCAATCCCATTATCGATGCCCCTTTTTTATCGGGACTGGATTAATTAGCGGCAATCGGAAATCTGTTTAACAGCTGCAGAGGCAAAAAAAGTTTCTGGCATTAAATTTGTACCTTCCTTTGAGGTCTATTTCGATTTAAGTAGCGAGCTGCATGTCCGCGGCTGATTGCTGGATTAACTTTCGTGTAAGTCCTGCTGTCGATGCTGCTCTTCTTTATTGGCTCCCGATTTATCCCCAATTAATTAGTCGTAATCGGGAAACTATTGCTGTGCACGAGCAAAGGAATTTCCATTATTAAATTTTTGCCTTTTATTTAGATTTCAAGTACATGCACACCAGGAGCTCAAGGCCTGATTAATTTGCGTGCAAATCCCTACCGCTGATGCTCTTCTCTATCGAGACCGGATTTAACGCCGATTAATTAGTTGTAATCGAAAACCTATGGCTTTATGAACATACGAGTTTCTCGTATAACATTATTGCTTCCTTTAGTATTTATTTTCTTTCTTACACAACGGCCAGTGCTATAAGCTCTGAAACTATAACCAGATAAATTATCAGTTAAGGCTTCTTAAAACGAGACCAATACAAGATTCTTCGAGATATTCGTCTTGGTATATCGAAAAGACTTATCGTCTTCGTCTTGTACAAGTCTTGAGGACAAAAATATCAGCTTGGTTTTAAGCGAAAAAATGTTGGTCTTAAATGAAAAAGAATCAATAAACTGTAGAATCAGCTGCTTTCACCAATTAAATTCATCCAATTTAATTTTTTTCGCAACGTAATTTTGATTGAAAGCAAAACTCGATTTTGAAGGTTTTTCTATTTATACTAAGTAAAATTGAGGTAAAAGTCAAGATTTCGGTCTTTGTTTTAGTCTTGATCTTGGTCTAGAAAATTTAAAAAAATCTCTTCTTCGCATCTTTTCATCTTGACCAAAATACCAAGATGATACCAAGATTAACATTGGTCTTATAGAAAGACCTAAGACCAGACTGACTTTCGCACAAATGCAGGTTCTGTTGTCAATCTTCATCAGGACTTGATTTAACTTGAGATTTAATACCACTTAATTAGTTCTAATCGGAAAGCTAATTCTAAACAAACCAAAGATTTTATGTTATTAAGTATGCAGTGTTTATTTAAACTTGAATGTATAACATCTTTTGACTAATTCATCACGTAATTATTATTTTTTTAAGAGAGCAGAAGATCTAGATCTCTCCGGAAATTAATCGAAGGGCAACTCAGATTGAAATGAGTAAAAATGATCGGGCCTTTGGAGTTTTAATAAACGCTTTGAGGATTTACTCTTTGCCGCCGTTCAGCAACTAAACTACACCGAGACAAAGCGTCGCTAACGACGATGGCACAAGGCTTTGGTACGCCAAGCGTAACTTGATGGGACCACGGGCCGTTCCCACTGTCTCGTTTAATACCTTTTGTTAATGCTTCCAAAGACGATTCAGCGTCGCTTTAATTAACTTGTTTCTCTTAATTACTCGCATTTTTGTTCGTTTAAAAATGCCAGATTTTAGTTCGATCCAATTGCTGGTGCCTGATACTTCAATTTCACTAATTTTATTATGCAATTTTTTGGCGCGAAGTGAAACTAGGGGAGAGCGGGGCATAGCGGGCCGTGGAGCAATGTGAACCTTCGGGGCATAGTGGGCCACCCCATTAAATATTTTTCATTTGCAATGAAACATATTTCTTAACAAGTCTCACTGAAAATAAAGCATTTTGAAAGAATATCATTTTTACATTGCTGTATTAC
>JAXIUT010057839.1:0-10052 GCA_035586675.1 Eurytoma californica | reverse complement strand
GTCTTATTATACAATAAAGGATTATTAAATATTAATTAAGTAGTCTATATTTATTCTAGTAAAATATTTCCTACAATTATTACTCTCTAATTAAAAATAATTAAAAATGACGGACTTCTTATTCGAGTAATTGAGTACTCACTTATTATACGTTACAAGTTGTTCATTTATTCGATAAGTCTTCTTGGACGACTTACAACATTAAATAAACGTATACGGATGAATTTCACTTATTCACATTTGCACGATACAAATGAAACACTACTCGGCAAGAAAATTAATCGCCGATTGCCGTAGCTGGCGAAATCGCCGGCCAATTAAGCAGACGCGAGTATCAAAATCCGCGGTGCCCGCGATGAGAGGCGATTTGTCGCGGCGTATAAATACGCCGAGGCTCGCGGCGCTCGCGCCTCTCGATCGGCCGGGCGCATTCCCGCGCGAATATAAAGGGCCCCCGCGATTGCGCCGCGCGACGAATACGAATCCCGCGTACAGTACGTGCCGGGCGTTCCAGCGGGGCAATAACGTCCGAGGCGCGCCATGGTGTCTTTATACCGGGGGCTTTTTGCGAGCGGTGCACGCGCGGCGCTGTCGCCTCGGTGACACGTGAGAAGCAGTTCGCCCGCGCCTTTGAAGCGTAGTGCGCGGCACATATTTTTTTTTATTTTGTTTTTTTTTTTTTTTTTTAAACTTATCGGCTTACTTAATAAAAACGTAGTTACACGAGGTGAGATACGAGTAGGTCGCTTGAATTTGAGACTGCCTCTGTTCGTTTGTGCGTTTTGACCTTGACTTTTGATGAAGCGCGTCTTGTAACACGAGGGGCTCATATCTGTGATTATATATATGCGTGGATAATTTAATTAATTTAATAATTAATAGGAGATAATAATTGTGATGAAACTGTGTAGTGAAAAATTGATAAATCAAGCTTTTCAACTTTATGAATTATTCCTGTTTTTATTTCAAATTGGTAGGGTTATTCCTTCTATGCATGCAAGTAGAAAATGGTATTCCATGTCTATACGTGGGTTAACTTCATAAATATCTAGCTGCACGCATGAACATTATCTAACAATGTTAACCTTGTTTTTGTACGTTTGTCAAATTTATGAATGTTCATTAATATTGTTAAAAAAAAATATCTGTATTTTATAGATACATTATAATATTAAAAAAGTTTATTTTTCTCAATGTAATATACCACCCACCATTATTTTTGATTTTTAGAAATAAACAGCACTTAACATGTAACTATTTAATTTAAAGATAACGAAGCAATTACTAGATAGCTCTGCTACATTTTTTATAAATAAATTCCTGAAAATAATATATTAATCGCGTGTTACTCGCGCAAATTGACTAAATTTAATGTACACGGAGAATTCGCCTTTTTGCCCGGTTTTGGTGTAGTGGCTTGATCAACTTGGCGCACGCAAAGGGTTCGTTTTGCGACACGTACAAAAAAAAAAGTATAACGTGTGATACTTTGCCGGCCGGTACACCACGAGTAAGTGGCCACGGCAAGAAAGGAAAAAGTAGCCTGCCTCTTAATAACGGGTAATTTTTTAGCGGATCACAATGCGCCCGCGATAAATATACATTTAAACGAGCGATTATCCGGCGACTGTCGCGAATTATTACATCTTAAACATCGATGTTAGCCGAATTCGGAATTACCATAATTAAGCCCGCAAATTGGCCTTCGGTACAAAGCTCGCGGGGCGCAGCCACCGGAGCGCGAGCTCTGCTTTACTCGCGCCGCGATTTTTCGTGCGCGCGGCGTCGGGGCAAAATCGGTCGATTTCTTTTTTGTTTCCGCCGAGCGACCGCGGAGGTACCATAAGAAAAGAAAAGAAGAAAATAAAAAAAGAGCGAAGAAAGTGTACGCTCCGCCGCGCGGAAGTGACGTCACGCGGAAGACTTTAGCGCTCGCATTCCTCGACGCCGCGCGATTAAACCATAAAGGATTATAACCGTTCGGCCCGACGCGCGGTGCAATTTAATTTTACGCGCGTTTTATTTCGCTCCCGCGGCGAATGGACAGATCGCGCGTCTCGCAAAGGGCCCCGCGAGGGTAGCGTACGTGCGAAGTGCCCTTTTTTACCTTCCGGCCTCACGCCGATGGGAGCTATTATGCGGGCTCCGTCCGTGAAACGCGAAACTAAATGGATTTCCTCGTGGTTTTTTGGATCGGCGTGTCGCTGTGTGCCGAGGCTGATTGGAAAAATGTTTACTGCCGCGGATGACAAGTGCAAGGAGGTGGAAGGGGGGAGGAGACTGCCGTTTCACGAGGACACTCCGCAGATGCTGCGCTCGTTGTTCTTTACGATTATGGCCCAGTCTGTATAAGCTGGATTTCCGACTGATTATCGACATTAATGTGTAGTATAAATCGGGTTAAACTACATAATCGGAAGTACTTAATAAATGCACTCGAGCTACTGACCTAGATGATTTAACGATTTAAATGGCAGTTCCTTTTTCCATTTTTTGAGCTATTTTTATCTACAGACTGTATTTTTTTCTTAGAATGGCCATAAATATTGCAAAGATATTATTATTATTGGATTTACAAAGGAAAGTTTTAATGGTTTTTTTGAGTGCTATATTGACGTCAATAATTGCCTTTTTTATCTTCTCCAAAAGAAAACTTTTTATCAAATCTTCATTAAAACTTTTTTTTGCTTCAAAAATCATTAAGAGCGCAGAGAACTCTTAACACGAGTTTCGAGGAGGAGAAAATCCCAAGAAACTCCACTCTTCTTCCTTATACTTTCAGTAAATTAAATCCCTCGGAATAAAATAAAACACTGAAGCCCAGCAACCGTGAAATACGGAGAAAATCCTCGGAGACAGCATTAGGTAGCTGGCACTCCGGCGGGGCCGGCACCTTCCCCGATATTCAAAAGTTCAAAGCCGGGGGAAGCTGCGCGCAAAAGCAAGGAGAGCAGCACTCCGAGACTCACCGTGAGGATAGCGAAAAACCGCGGGCGCTCGAGATAAGCGCGCCGGGGCCTCGTCGGAAGTTCCTCCCCTCGGGGTGCGTGCAGTTCTGCGGGCTGTGCGAGCCTCCTCCTCTCGTCTCCTCCACAAGCTTTTCTCCTTGTCTCACTTGAAACGCGCGTCTTCACTCGGTGCACGCGCGCGCGTCTGTGTATGCTCGTGTGAGTGTGGGTATCACTGGTAGCGCGGGCGCGCCGGGAAATCGCGTAACACGGCAGCAGTGGGTGTCCTCCCCCAGCGGGACATTCGCGTGCGCGCAGCGGCTTGAGTGTACTCGGGTATGTAGTCGCGGGAGAGGCGGGAGAGGCGCGCTTACTTGCCGGGCGGATGACGGGCGAGTGAACGGACGGAGGAAGCCGCAGCCCCGGCGGTGGTGGCGGCGGCGGCGGCGGCGGCGGCGCTAAAGGACCGCGCAGCGGAGAGCGCCTCCCGTGTGCAGTCGTGCGTGGGACCCCCGCGCGCGAGCGAGGCCGCCGCTGAAATATATGGCCCCGACCGAGGAAAAATTGGATCGGTAGACTTTTATACGGTGAAAATTAAGCGCGCCGGAGATTGATGGCCGACGCTCTTTTCTTTTTTTTTCTCTCTTTTCTTTCCTTCGTTCTTTACTTTCTTGCGGGCGCGCACGCGCGCCGCGCGTTTAATTGCGCTCCTCTGATGACCCTAGGGAGAAAAACGCCGCGGTCGAGCGTAAGCCTGGAGGAGGCATTTTTGTAGATCGAGAGAAGGATAAGAGTTTTTTTTCCTTCGACTCGCCTTTTTTGTTGTTTTAATTGCGCAGGAAATGAAAGTACGATTAAGACGTTTAAATGTTCGCTATCTGATGCTTGAAGAGCGGTGGGACGATTTTGCAACAAAAAAAGAAGAAAGAGAGAAGAGCTAGGGTTCGACTTCAAAGATGACACGAATTTTCTACTCGCGGTTAAAATTTAGAGCGAGACACGATCAAAGTACTGTAATGTCGCGGACTTATAAAAGCTGCAGTTTACCCACAAAGTAGGAATGCATACGACGAAAATGTGTGTCAGACATTTTTTTTTTTAAATTGCCGTACTTATTCTGAAAATTGATGATTTCTAAAAATGCCAACGTAACAAATTTTAATTATATATTTGATGTTTTCATAGCAAATTTTTAATCTTTTCACGGAAACAATTTTCTAGTAAAAATTACGAAGCGATTTGTGATCTTGGTCAAGTCCGTTGACCTGTCAGATCTGTTTATTAAAAATTGCGCGAAAATCATAATTCTTGCAGTGTTGGGGCAATTTTTACTAAACACGTACCCTATCTAATTATTGAGCACACAGTAATTTTTTAAAAAGAAAGAGTAATTTAAAAAAAAAATGTCTCCGTGTATAGATAATTAATTAAATATTTAACGAGCGCGAGTTAACATTCTCTTGTCGTGCAGTAAAAAATGTTTAACTTTTCATAATGACCATTTACTGCTTGTCTTATCTCTTCAAAACTGCGGGGACAATGAAAAAAGCCGTGATATGTGCCTACCGCTCTTCAGTCGTTGCCTCGCGCTCGTTTCACTTCTTTTTCCCCCCATTTCGCAGCGGACACCGACCGTATTTCTTCGGCCTCGCTCTTCCTTTATATTCGTAATTTCTACCATTTCTCCGCGAGCTCGCCGCATTTCATTTACCGTCCTTTTATGCGCGTACGAATATAAAAGCAAATTGACAGTAAGGAGTAATTAAAATTTCACGCTTTTATGATTTTACTAGGAAAAACTACAGTTATCCCATCCTGCAAGTACCATTAAAAATGCTACTCTCCTCAATGGCTTCCACGATAAAAAAGATCGTCGTTACTTTTTTTCTCTCTCTCTCGAAGTCTCGATTCCACTGTAAAGACGAAAGGACGGAATCCAGCGGATTACCGTCTGGATATGCCGTCCAGCGGAGCATAGATAAAATTCCACGTACGCCGCCGCGACGTCCCTCCTCGTCTACCCCTTCGGGCGTGCACCGTCGCGACTTCCCACCCGCTTTCCCTCCCGTTTTCCCTCGACTCCCAAAAGCAACTGGCGTTATTTTTTCGCCATCCGCGCGGAAGAGGCGCTCGCGCGAGCGGAACGCGCTGCTCCCCGGGGATGCTAATGCCTCCGCCGGCACCTGACGTCGCGCCGTTAGGCCGCCGAAGTTATTGCAAGTAACTCGAGGCTGCGCCGAGATAAATCCGCCGCGTTTATAGAGTTATAAATGTGCCATTGTACCCGGGACTCGATAATTTTCGACGATGGCCCTTTTTCCCCGGCGATGAAGCGCCCGATAACGAGATTATGAATTTCGCGGCGGGGGGAAGGTACAACCGGCGCGATTTTTCCCGTGCGCGTCTTTTTTTTTGTACGGGACGGGTAATGAACGACGGGTTCTCGGGTATCCTGCGTGTAGGGACGATTTCAATAAATACGCCGTGGCGCCGGCGAGCAATAAAATAGGAATTACCCCCGTCGGAGGTAAGTACAAGGTGCTCAGCGCCTTTGTAAACTCCGAGGGAACTTTTCGAGAATGCCGCGTGTGCACTCGTAACGGATGTTTCTATCGCGGCGAAAGGCTCCTCGGCGAGAGATAATATCTTCAATAAATATCGGCGCAACGTTGCCGGCTCGCTTAAATCGACTTGGCTTATACACGGCCTGTGTACATTATCAAATCGATGCAGCGGACAATAAAACAATCTTCTCGCGCAAAAAAAAGGTCCGTGGGAATGCGATAATTTTGCAAAGTACCCTTGACACGCCGGTGCAATTTATTGGGACTTGAAATTATCGTCGTACTTTGTTTCGCGGGTTAGCCGCTTTTCAAACGCGAATGAAATATGAAAGTAATTGTCAGTGCGATTTTCTATAACGAGCTTTCAAAATTCGATTAGAAGATACGAAACTTTTGCTGAACTTTTTTAAATCCTTTATTAGACTTACGATGCTATTATAATATTACATTACAATAATCTGATATCGTATATAATTGAAAAAGGGGTCCTTTCCTTTCTTATTACACCTCCACGAGCGAAGTCCATCGGCGCTCCAATCCACTTCTTCGACGGAGCCCCTCGCCACCCATCCCCAGCGGACCTAACCCTTAACCCCGGCCATTTCTTGGTGCGCTCGCTCGCCTCCCTCGGGCGGTCGCTCTCCTTTCACGCTCGTCTTTCTTCGCCGACGGGCTTTCGCGCGCGCTGAAAGAACCGCGCGCGGAGAGAGCTCCTCCTCGACGGCCGGGCGCAAAAAGCCGCCGTGTCGCGCGTAATCGCTTCGTTTTTTTCCGCCACCGCGTCTCGAGCCGCACTCTCGCAGCCGCCCGTTTTTTTCCTCGACGTCTTTCCCGCGAGTCACGGCGCCGCCGGGCTGTTTATTAATTTTAATGGCCGGACGGTCACCGCGCGGAGGAGACGGCTCTTACGCACGCCTTTATCGCGCGCTGCACCACATTACGTCCCCGCGGGAGAGAGATTATCCTTCGGCCGCGCCAAGGTCTTTATGGTCTGTTTACGTGGATTTTTGTTAGTAGAGCGCGCGGCCCTCGAATTCCCCCGGCGCTTTTATTAAATTTTAATTCGAGGCGCCTGAATACCTTACACGCGGGGGCCTATTTGCATTCCAATGCAGATGAGATTAATACAGGCGCCGGAGTACAAGCGCGCCCGTTTAAACTTCGTAAAATGTTAAATGAACGCCGATGGCCTTAATTAACCGCTGTAACTCCTTCGAGAACGAGCCCGATTCTCGTAAAAGTGTACCTGAATCTAATCGAAACTGAGTAACCTGTGATCGTGTGTGAATAAAATTCACTCGCGCGAAATCCTTTCTTAAACCCTTCTGTCCTTAATTTTTTTTTCTGCAAGAAAACAATTCTGAAAAAATTTTTGAGTGATTTAATTTATTGATTTCTCTTTTTGTTAATGGATAATTTTGTGAGTTTTGAAATTTGTTGCTTTTCTCTTTTATACTATTTTTCTCCGTTACGAAATTATTCACTTTAATCCGATCCAGCTGTTTATATTTAACTACCTCGATTTGTTCTCGCGAAATTTATTATTTACTCGTTTCAGTCTCACGCGGTTCATATAAGTAGACTTGATGCGATAGTTTCGCGACGTTTAAAAAATAGCTGTGTACCGTCTCCAAAAGGGTTGACAGAAATAAATCGACTGCCTTTTTTTACGGTAAACTCGATCGAGTCGCGGAGGGGGAGAAAAAAGGCGATCGAGCACATTTCACCGTCGCGCGAGCGCGAAAAGGGAAATCGCGCGCTCCGCTCTGAATCGGGCGACAGCGGCCTGCGAGAAAGCCCCGAGTACATAGTGTCCCTCGCGGCGGAGCCCCGAAAGGCCGGCGCGCCGGCCGTGCGGCACGTGCCGCCGGCGCGTTAATTGGGCTGCCGCGCCACCGGGTGCCGGGTGTGTGTGCGTGCACGGCGCGGCCTGTGCACGCGTTCGGATTCACGTTCGACCCAAAGGACGGCGGGGGTGCGACGCTGCCCCGTGGAATGATCTCGTTTCGACGCGGTCCTCGGGGGTCTTAGCCCGGATTAGCGCGGCGCCTACACTTATTTGCTTAGGTGCGTTTATGAAGGAACTGCTCGCTTCTGTCATGTCGATAAGGCTGTGTGCTTTAGCTGCTATGTAGATATCGAGGGATTACGGAAGGGAAAATTTGGTATTCATATCGTATACAATAGATTTAATACGTGTTGGATGGTTGCCAGCTGAAAAGCTGTTTGATTATCTCGACAATTCAGCGAACTTGTATTAGCGACTAAATGAACTTTCGAATTTCAATCTAATAAATTTTAAATTAAAAGTTTCATGATAATTTAAGAGGTTCTATACCCTTGTTTAAAATGCCTTGAGAACTTAATTTTCCAACGTTTTAATCATTCGATGTTTTTAAATAAACGAAACCACATCTACTCAAAGTACTTAATAGAGACTAATTTTTTTTCAATTAAAATGCATGATCAGCTCGCACGAGCGATTAACCTTTCGACTTTCTATCATCTGATTGCCGCGAAGCATGAAGGAGCCGTATAGAAAGGCTACGTGTAGTTTTCGAACGGTGAGATTGTCTGCTCGTGCATATCGTTAAATTGCAAAACCTCGATACTTCGCGGCGATAGTGCATAATTGCGGTCATCAATAACGCGATGCGAAAAAGCCGAGGGTGGGATAGAGAGAGAGAGAAAAAAAAACCAGAGTGGTCCCTCCTTCATATCGATCAAATTAAAATTCCTCCATCCCACATTTCAAGATCGACGCTTTTCATTCGCCTCGGAGCCCGTTTAATTGGACACTCTCGGTGCAAACGAAAAGCGCTATCGGCCCTTTTAATAAAAGTCCGACCGTATATTTCAAAAGTGCATCACCCGCAATATCGCGCGATCGCAGTGCAAATATCGAATTAAAAAAGAAGGAAAACCCAATCAATGGGACTGGCCAAAGCCTCGCGTAAATATCAACACCACCGGCTCTTCAATAAACCCTCCGATGGCCGATCGCGCGATAAATTCCTGCACCCGGGAAGCCGCGCACAGCCAATATATAGGAGCGGAGGGAAGCTCGCGAGCGAGAGGGGGGAAAGGCGACATCTGCGACCTCCGGCTGGGCGCGCGCGAGGGCGGGCGATGCGTCGGGGGGCCCCGGCGCGTGCCACTGGCCTAATCACGAACGCGGGGAGCCCGCGCCGTGGACTTTAATTGGGGGATGCCCCGAGCGGCGCCGCGCGGCTACGGGGATCCCATTTGCATTACAGGCGCGGCGAGAGTGACGGTAACAATCGCGTCGAACGCCGGCGGCTGCCTGCCCTCGTGCATAGCGCTCCTTTTGTTTCGCGCCGCGGAGGGACGCAAATTCACGCGGGGATTGCATTTTTCTTTGGAAATATCTCCAACAAAAAGGATTGAAAATGTTGCTTTTATTGAAATGAGCTGGTATTGGAGCGAATGATGAATTATGAAAATAGACTGAAGTCAATGAAATTTTTAGTAAAAGTTAAGTTAAATGTACTGCGAATAAGTGGAGAGAAATTTTTTAACCCTTTATTTATTTAAACTTTAAAGTTTTCAATATGGTATTATATACTTGTACATGAATTCTATAGAGTAAAATATAACCTTTTTTTTATACAATATGCAATCCACATTTTCGCTAAAAAAAATATAAATAGATTCAATAAAATAAATTTATTGTTTTTATAATAAAATAGGATTGAATAATTAAAGTAGTAAAATAAAAGTACAATTTAATTCAGACGTCAAAAGGGGGTCGATTTTAATTTCTAAATTTTTTAATCTTTTTCATAAAAATCATTCTCTGCTTTGCAAAAGTTTAGTTATTTTGTGGTCAAGAAACCTATTTGGAGAAAATGTTTACCTAACACAGACACTTGATCTCAAGATTACTAACCGCATAATAATTTTCACCTGAAAATTTTCTCCGTGTACACTTTGAAATGCCCCAATTAACTATGTGCAAATACGCAAATAAAAAAAAAATCAATCACAATCCATAAAAAAGTAAAATTACATAAAAGCATTGAAATGAACGTCGACTAAGCAGCGGGCACGCGCGCCGCGAAAAATAGTTTATTCCGATGGTCGGAGCGGCCGGTGCATCGAAGGCATTTCCCCCCGGAACATCCGTCCCTGGTGATACGAAACAGAGCGTAACAATGCCGCGAAGAACCGCTGCTAGGTGCGCGATTTCCTGCCAACTAGGCGGCGGCGGCGATCTTGCGCCTCTCCGAGCGAGCCGTCCGCTGCAGCTCTCTGCGGCCTAGCGGAAGTTTCTTTATCCCCGGCGGCGGCTGCTGCCCGAGAGAAAGACGGGACGCGACCTCAAGGCGCCTGAAAAAGTCATCGCGACGCGCCGCAGCGAAATCTTCTTCTGCGGGCATCCCGAGCGCAAAAAAAAACTTTAAGCGAGCGAGCTCGGATGGGTGCCCCGGGATGACCGCGTGTAGGGGAGAGCGGGGCGAAATTGGACAGGGGTACAGTTGGACACTCATTATATTTATTATACAGCGCGCTATTTATC
>JAXIUT010057818.1:0-10054 GCA_035586675.1 Eurytoma californica | reverse complement strand
CTTCTCCGGGCTCACAACAGTGCAAAGTTCAACGATATTATAGCACCTTTATTTCTGAAATCAGAAAAGAAGAGAGGTGGTGCTCTACCACGATACAAAATTGCTAGACAAGGAACGAAAATGGATTACATATATTGGGATGATCCCAACGAACTCGTTGATAGACTGCGATTGCTAATGGCTGAAAGGTCGGCAGAATCCGAGAATGGCTGAAATCCGAGTCACACTAACGACATTCAATCAATCATAGAGGAACTTCGAGAAGGAGGCTATATATACTGAAGGTTTGTAAACGTTCAATCATTATCAAAATGAGCATCAACGTATTCGGACGTAGCCTTAGATACGAAGAGAGCACTGCCAGAGGTCCTCCAGGTATTGGATACAAATTAACTCAAGATGGCCAATACGATGTAGACGGAAAGAGACTCTGCAACGTTGCCAATCCATAGGATTCTCGAGATGCTGTCAATTTGAGCACGTTACGTACTATGCAATTGGAAATACAGAAAATGAATTGATTGCTGAGTACAACGGCAGAAAGCATCGGACGATAGGCGTGAAGCCGAAAGATGTAACTGTTGAAAACGAAGCTGAGATTTTACAACGATTCACACCAGCAGCGGACCAAAGAAGAAAAACAAAATTCAAGATCAACGACAAAGTCCGAATCAGCAAACTGAAGCATGCCTTCGAGAAGGGATACACTCCCAACTGGTCGACCGAAATACTTACCGTAAGGCTAGTTCAGGCGATCAAACCGGTGACGTATCTCTTGAAGGATTACAAAGATCAACCCATCGCTGGCGGCTTCTACGGCGTTTTACAAACAATTGCATTTTGTTAGCAGTTGCCTGCATTTTCTCAAAGAATTCTTCATCCTTTTGGAACGCCTCGCACAACCGCTTCGGAAGGAAGACTTGAAATTCCTCTTCCAGCTCTTCTACCACCTTCGGACCATATCGAATGTTGATCTTACTCAACTTGGTCACCATGCAGAGACGGCCCTTTTTTTTCCAGATCCGCCACTTTCTTTGTTGGGAGGAATGCTCCACTGGCAATGGCGTTCAATTTTTCCATGTTCATGGCTCTGTAACAGAAAAAGAAAATATTAGTTCGATTTCATTTAACTTTCTCAAACTCGAGTTCAAGCAAGTTCAAACTCGAGTTCAAACAAGTTCAAACTCGAGTTCAAACAAGTTCAAACTCGAGATCAAACAATTTCAATCAATTTTAATATCATAATTACCTTGAGTTGAGAAGCGCGGTCGTTAACGTCGCGATCTCTTACTCGGTGGCTCAAGCGTTGCCTCAACTGCTTGTGATGCTTCCAGCAGAAACTCCTCGTCGGCTGCGTCGAACAGAATGAGCTCCGGCTCCTCTCGTACCTCTTGATATAGGCTGTTTGAAATCGGCGGCTCAACTGTGGCAACGTCGTGATTGGCGACCGCTTCCCCCTCCGCAGTTCTGTGGCGCCTCCTCCTCCGCGGGAATTTTATAATGGCCCCAAGGAAGTGTGTCCGTCTGCCCCTCCAGCAGATGACGCTTGTCATCGTGAGCGCTGAGGGCGATCTTCCTCTCCTTCTCGGTGAAGAGCTGATGGCACCGAGAACGTATATTACATTGCTCCCGTGTGACGGTCACGTTGGCGCGGAGACACCTGACGTAGTCATCGAAGGTGATCGTTGCCTTCACGACGGAGCTCTTGACGCCTTTTGCCTTCTTGATCAGTCCTTGATTTTGGACTCGAATGCTGTACATTTTACTTCTGAGTCCGATGAACTCCAGCATGACATTCCCGTTACACTCGTCCTTCATCAAGCCGACGACTTTCTTGTTGTCACGAGAAATGCTGTAGATGTTGGGCTCGGGATAGTCCGAAGTATCGAACTCGTGGAGGTCATGCCGCATCACCTCGTACATATCGACGTTGGTCATTTCATATACAAGACTCAGTGTCTGAGTACATAAATTTGCAAGCCGGTCCAACTTGCTTGAGCATGTAGTCTTAGTGAAACCGTTATACTAAAGTCTTGGACAAGTCCAAGACTGTTAGTCCGATGTATATCGGTTTCTTGATGCAAACGTCCGTACGCATCAGTTGAATGGCTACCAAGTTTTCATCAAAGATGGAGCAGCTGTGGAAATTATGTTTGGCGATGAGGGCTTCTGCTCCATAACGACCAGTCCACTTGTCAACCAGCTTGACGTCGACCCTTTTACGCTTGTTCTCCATCCTCTTTCCGTACACGGCGTTGTTGAAGAGCTTGAACAACATCTTCTCAAACTTGTTCTTAGCGTTTTTGCGCTTAGAACTGTTCAATTCGATGTAGCTCTTCAACCAGGGACTTTGGTTGAACTGGAGAGCCCGATGAACATTTTTAAGAAGCAAGCCATACTCCAGAACCTGCTTCAGCGCCCGGTAGTGCAATACATAACGCTCCTTGTTGTAGAGGGTCGTCATCAGCTTCTTTTGATTGGAGTGAGGTGGCGCCATGTGCACAGAGCAGAACGGTAGGTCTTTGAGCTTCGTGGAGAGCTTCCGGGTACTCGAGGTTCACCTCGAGTATGAAGCCCACGCAGCTGTCATCGGGAACGTTGAAAAAGTTTGGAAACTCCACGTCTTTCACCCAGTGAAATCCGCCAAAGGGTAGGGGCTCCGTCATCGCCCAACCGTATAGGTTGTTTACATCATAGTACACGAGGTATTTTTCATCCTTGTCTGGACTAAAGTCTTCCTCCATGTACCGATTGTTGGTCTTAGCATAGCGATTACAACACTGACTGATGCTTCCACGGATGCCTCGCTCGATAAACATAAACATGTCGACGTCGGTCAGCAGATCCAATCGAATCTTTGTATATTTGAGCATCGCGTCCCAAGTCAAACCAGGCGTCGTGTAGTAGTGGGCTGGATCCAAGCCGTACGTCTCCAGGCAATTGTCTCTGAAATTCTCAAAGACTTCGGTCAATAGCAAGACGTCAGTCTTGAGATATAAATCAGAGTATTGCCCAAGCGTCTAGATGTTGAAAGCGGCCCAAACTCGTTCAGCGTGCTGATACTCCGCTTCGCTGATGTCGGCCTCGTACAAGCTGCTGTAAAAATCGTTCTTAGTCGAGAGTTGCATCTCCTGAAGCTTGTCGAGATCGGAGACGTAATCATAAGGGAATACGCCCTTTCTCTTCAACAGCTCGATCTGATCGGAAGAGTAGCCGTCCTCCTTCATTATTCGCTCAACCGTATCGAGACGCTCCAGGTAGGATGAGAGTTTGTCCAGAGACGAAGCCATGAACTTGAACGAGTCGATGAAGCGCAGATTGATGTCGGTACCTTCGAAAAACTTCGTAAAGGAAATATATTTCTCCTTGGTTTGAGGAAGAAGTTGCACTCGTCCATCAAAGCATGTGGCGATCTCCTGGATAAAGAGATGAGCGTCATATCCGCTCAGATTGTGAAAAACAATCGGTACCGTTCTGGAGTCTTGAAACTCGAGGTTGCACGAGTTGTGCGCAGGTCCTCGATACCTAAAGAGATTGAAAATTAATATCAAAAATAAAATATAACATTAAATGGCAGATTTTTTATACTTACTCTCCAGTAAAGTGACAATGATCTTTGACCTTCTTGTCCTTTTCGGTAAACGGCTGTTTGCAGATGTGACACTCTTTAGCTCTACCGAAATCGACGAGTTCTTCTATAGATAAATTTCTCATCGGTCAAGGGTTGGCGTACATCTCTTGCAGCTTCAAGACAAGAGCGTGAAGGTTTTTGACGAACCAAGTGGCCGGGGCCTCCGTCGTCTCGTCTTCTTGTCTAAAGCTCTTGTACTCTCACAGAGCATCGTTGAAACTGCATTTAACGTAGCAGCCAACGCTGTACGCTTCATGTTTCTGATAGACGCGTTCCTTCTCGTCTTCCACAGGGCGCAGCAAGGATTCAAAATCCGTGTACACTACAAACGGAATTCTGTTCTGATACGCATAGTTTTTGAACTGTAGGGTGCTGTCCCTTTTGCTTGGAAGTGTGACCTTGCACTTATTCACGTTTTGACAGTCAACAACGTGCTCGGTTAATTTTTCAGCTGTATGAAAATAGTGCATACATCTGTTACAAATGTATGATGTGTGGCCATGTCTGGTCAACTACTTGCTCACTAGTCTGGATAAATTCTTTATCCAAACGTAGTGGCTCTTGTGCACAAAGTCGAACTCGTCTCATTCAGCTTCCTCCTCCTCGTCTTCATCTACATAGTTATTTTCAACTAACAGTAGATTGACATGTCTATCACGTTTAAGAGCGGTCAAATGACGAGTTAGAACTAAGAAAGTTTTTCCTTTCTTTTTCAAAAAGTATAAATTGGTGGACACATCGTTCTGCTGCTCAAACTTAGCGATTTGCTTTGGGAACATTCGTTCCAAACGTTTTAATAATTGATGGTCCTGAAAAGGACCGATTATGGCGCTGAAAAGTGCCGAATAACGCTTTTTGCGTTGCAGCTGTCAAATGGAGCGGCTTCGGCTCTGGCTGCGACAAAGGTTCAAAGGACAACAAAGGTTCTCGAAGGGTTGGATCTTGCCCCTGTAGCGATGCGCTGCTTGATTTTATCAAGCGCTGGTATTCGCGCATTCACTGGTCTGGAACTTCCCGAAACCTCAGCCAGTGGCGGTCGCTGCGGCGGCACAAAAAGCGTCGGCCGAATCGGTCGTCTGATGAGACTTGCTTCCGCACATTGATTTTTCCCACTGCCTAAAGTATTCTTCTGTTCCAAAGGCAATGGAGAGAGATCATTCTCTTCCACTACCTTTGGGCGAGAAAACACTTTTTGGGCAGGTTCAATCTCAATTAACGGAGGCGAAAAGTCAGATAAAACAACCCACGTCGTCGAGTGAGATATAACGACCCGATTCGGACGCCTAGACGTCGAGTCGGGTCGCTTGCGGAAGCATTCATCTCCGCGCGTTATTCTCTCCAAAGCCAGAATTTTTGCCTTTGGTATTGCCTTTGGTTTCGCCTTCGGTTTTACCTTGGGCTCGACCACGGACTCTATCTCGGGCACTGGCTTCGAAGAAGAAAAATGCTCACTGACGCTTGCATATTGACAAGGCGGAGTGATGGGCTTCGGATCCAAGGGAAATTCTTTGGATTGAGGTGCCACAATACTAATCTTGTTAGAGTGCAAGAGTCGCTGATTCCGCTTTCTCCTCTGGGCTTCCGTTCGCTTTTTATTTTTTCGCTGCTGCGGTTGCTGCGGTGCCGTCTCCATGACTGCCAGATCACTAATGGTGCTTTCTCTGGCAGTCCGGGACTTTTACTCCGTCTCCCCTCTCCTCCCAGCAGCGGAGAAGGGAGAGCAGCGCCAACGAAGATAGAGCTTGGATAGAAGTGCAAAGCCCCATCCTAAAGTGAGGCGACTTTAGCGACACCCCGAGACCACGCATTTATATGGGCTCGGGGTGCTCTCGGGGTGCTCCCACAGCGCTTCACTTTAGTATAGGGCCTTGCGCTTCTACCAAGGTCTATCTTCGTTGGCAGCGCCACTCGCTGCCTTAGGCTCCACCGACTTGCGCAGAAGTGCGCGCGAATATTTTGTCGGCAGCGATTAAAAAATTATTGGCTCTCAAAAGTGCCGGTTAAACAAATTATATACACCATACTAAAAGAGAGAAGCTCCGGTATCCGAAGCGACTCTTTCGGCGCGGTGCGTAATAATTAAATATTGCGCCTCTTAATGAGGTGAGCGCGGTCCTTCCCGCTCAACGCAATCTTTCGAGCTCCAGGGTATCCTAGAGCTGTCGAGATGCGCGCGCGCGTCGACGCATCGTCCTAGTAAAGAAGCTCCGGGCATCCAGAGCAACCCGTTCGGCGCGGTGCGCCGCGCACGACTGTTTAATTTCGCGGTTTCGCGCCGCTAAATGAGCCGATCCTCCCCCCACTCTATTCGCGCTGACTCGCGCATCTTCGCGCGAATTTCATTTTAAATTATTTCCAAAATAACTCATTCAAGTTATTTTTTAATTTATAACTTAATTTATTATTAAATTTATTTAAAAATACTTAATTTAGCTATAGAAATTCGAATTAAACAGAAATTATAAGCAGAATAGATTTTTATCTCTTAACATAAAATTTAGAAATGTTATTTTTTCATAAATCAATCCTTGCCTTTGGATAAGGCTGGACTATTTTTTTATGACTCAATTCAATGAGTTCTATCATGGAAAAAATTTTCAGACCTCTAGCTATTATGCTTTTTTAGCTAGAATTTTTTCAAGTTTTGGGCTGCGACACCGAAATCTGTCATATTCAGATACTTCTTAACACAGACCATGGAAATGTCTTTGCAAGCTTAAAAACAGTTTTAGCAAGTATAAAATACTTAACTTTAACTGTACAAAGTGTAATTAACGCGAAATTATAAAATTTTAAAATTTTGATCTTTAAAACTTCTTTAAGTTAAAAGTATCTTAAAGAAAAGGGAATTCTTCCCCCACTATGCATTCGCGGATGAATCGTGATATTTTCGCATCCTCCTCCCCACTCCGCATCCGCAGCCAATCATGCGCTAGTCCCAGTGTATAAATTAAGCGGCTTTCGCGAGTTTGCTCATTCTTCAATCGACATGCCGCTATCACGCACCGACTACCGCCGGATAGACCGCCTCGTTGCAGAGGCATATGCTTTGATGGGCAAGGAAGAGCCTCCGGACCCGGTCGCGGATTCCGATGTGGGATTGCCATCCACACCGCCTGAGTCGACGTCTCCCGATGTGAGCGATTGGATGACGTCACCGGATGAGAGCGATCTCCTGACGAACGAGGAGGTGGCTTACTCTTCGGACGAGTCGGCTCCAGACGAGGTCCTCGACTCGGAAGGGGAGTCCGTCTACGAGTCGGAGGAAGAGGCTCGCCGCTTTTTGCTCGAGTCTTCCTCCTCCTCCTCCTCCGAAGAAAAGTGCTTCCCATCCTTCGGGACTCCGTCTCAGGTGGTCAACCTGATGACGCCTGAGCGCCCCAGAAGAACAAGGAGAATAAGAAGTGAGAGAGTGGAAGCTCATCTTCGCCGCCGGCTCGTCGTCGTCGTCGTCTTGACTACGACGCCGATGACGAGGGTGATTAAATGACCCTTTTTAGGGACAAATCAATCGGCCCTTTTCAGGGAGAGACGTTAGAACGAATGTTTTGTTTATATATATATATGTATTTGTAGTGGGGAAAAAGTGCGCAGCTGATCACTATAAAAGAGTGACAGCTTTCCGTAACGTTTCATTCTTCGTCATGGAGTTCTCGTGTGAGTTCCGCGAGAGGCTTCGGCAACAAGCTGCTGCTGCGCTGCGAGAGGGGGTATGGCTAAGGACTCCGCCGCCGGAGGTAGTGCGACGTTTCACGCCGCCTGCCTCTCCGGAGAGCCCGGAGTCGCCTTTGCCGTCGCCTCCGTCTTTGCCATCGCCATCGCCACCATTGCCATCGCCTCCAGTACCTTCGCCTCGCAAGAGGCCAGAAGACGATGACGACGAACCTCGATCAAGGCGGAGGCGATTAACAGTTTAATCAGCCCTTCTCAGGGCTAAGAAACAATCGGCCCTTTTCAGGGCCACCAAATATTCAAACGCAGAAATAAATGTTCAATTTTTAATTATTTAATTATTTAATTATTTAATAAATATATATTTTTTATTTCAGGAAATAGGGGGATTCCCCTAAAATAACTAGGCCGATTCCAGGCTAAGGGGAGGGGGTGTAAAAGGCTATGTCGATTCCCGGCCACTCCAGTTCCTGGAAATAATTAATAATTAATTGGTCCGGAAAGGCCCGCAATGCTATACTGTAGTTAAACTCGCAGTGAAAAAGGCACTTCGAAAAATTTGTCCGTCCGGGATTCGAACCTCGACCCCTCAAGCGGAAGGCGAGTTCCTTACCACAGAGCCACCGTGGTTTTGACTTACAATTGATTGAAAAGCGTAAAAAACATGGTCCTTCACCAATATTTTTTCATATAATTTTTTCTAATAATTCAGTAATTCTAAAAATTTAGTTTGATTTTTTTCAAATCAAACTAATATAAATTATCGGAACATAGATTTATTTTAGATGCGGGATTTTAGTAAGATTTTCAAAAGAATTTTAAAAAAAGTTACATGAAAAAATATTGGTGAAGGACAATGTTTTTTACGCTTTTCAATCAATTGTAAGTCAAAACCACGGTGGCTCTGTGGTAAGGAACTCGCCTTCCGCTTGGGGGGTCGAGGTTCGAATCCCGGACGGATGAATTTTTCGAAGTGCCTTTTTCACTGCGAGTTTAACTACAGTATAGCATTGCGGGCCTTTCCGGACCAATTAAGTGTTTGTTATAATTGATAATGCAAAATTTTAATGGAGCCAGGTCGGCCGCAACTGGAGCGATGGAACTTAGAATTTTTCTCAGCTACTGGACTTAGAATTTTTCCGACTGTGGGACTTAGAATATTTCTCACATGACGTTTTGGTATGACAAGTCATCTGATTTGTCATCTGACTTATCATATGACTTATCATATAACTTTTTTCAATAGGGTACATGAAAGCAATATTTCTGAAATATTACTTTGAAATATTTCATGTAATATTTCATGTAATATTTCAGAAATATTACTTTAACGTTAAGGGACTATGGGACATATAACCGATTTTCTTAGTTATTTACCTGAGAAAAAAAAAGTTTCAAATTAAAAATTATATTTATATTATTATATATTAATAATATATAACACTTTTTACTCATTTTTATCCATCTGGAGTCCTAATTCCATCTGGAAACTGAGATATGACAATTTTTAATCAATTTAAATGAGGCTTGGCTTAAAATGTTTGTTTTTAATGTCGTTTAGGGCTGACGCTATTAGTCTGTTATTTTTTTACTTGTATCAAATACCTGATGCATAAAAGTCACATTAAAAGTGAAAAATGCCATTTTTTTGCTATTCGCTTTGTCCTAAAAAAGAAATAAATTTACTATTCTTAGTAAATAGCTTCAGCCCTAAATGACATTAATAACAAATATTTTAAGCCAAGCCTCATTTAAATGGGTTAAAAATTGTGGTCTGTAGTTGTCGCACAAGGAAAGAATATTCGATAACTGATATTTCAGATTCCAGATAGATTTATGACTCCGGATGGATAAAAATTAGTAAAAAATGTTATATACTGTTAATATTGGCATTCTACGTTCGTTTATATTCTTCTGTATGATGTGAATTTGCCGCTTGACGAATTGTAACTTTAAATTTTTATTTATTTTATTTATTTATTTAAAACCAGAATATATATACAAAAATTTATAAATAAACTATTACACATAATACATTACATAAAAGTAATCCAGCCGAGGAAGTAAATTCCTGTGCTCTGGTCTGGCTCTATACAATACTAAAAGTATAGGAAAAGAAAAAAAAAGAGAGAAAAGAAAAGAAAAGACTTAATAACTAAGAATGAAGAAAAAAGACATGCAACTTACTCTTTCCTGTACTTGTATCCTGGTAACAGTGTCACTAGGTCAAATCAGAAAATTGTAGGTTACATGTTAATTTTGTTTAAATTATTTATTTATTTATTTCATCTTCTATCTCCAGTGTCTAACTAGCATTGATCTTGCGGTGGTGTACATCTCTGTTGAAGCATTTCTGCTTCTTCTATAGATTTCTTTTTCGATGTTATTTAATCTTGCCGGACATGCTAGTCCAACTGCACATGTCACTCGGTAGTATTTTGAGCCGTGGTTTTTCCCGTGAGCCACAGGGCAAATAACAGAGCAAGGGCAGAAGTAAGGTACCACGGCACGACACCTTTCCTATTCTGGCCCAAGGAATCACCACCGATCAAGATATACTTATACCGATGAAGACAAAATGGATCTAACTCAAGACAACCTTCTGTTTTTCAAGAGACGGGTACTCTTACTGCTTCTTGAGGAATAACCCGCTTGAAATACAGATTAAAGATACTGATGATGATGATTACGATGATAAAGATTATGATGGTGATGGTGATGATTGATTTGAAGAGTTTATTTTCTCTCAAG
>JAXIUT010057797.1:0-10060 GCA_035586675.1 Eurytoma californica | reverse complement strand
CTGATCTGAACTACTCGAAATAGTGCATATGCACTAATTTTCAGTGGATTTTCACTGATTGGATTTTAGAGAGCAGAGTGACATTTGGAGGCACTTTTAATACTGATTAAGATTAGACAATTTTTATGAAGTTTGTTGTCTACTCTAATTAATCCAGAATGCGGCGCAACTACTTGGCAGCATTAGCGAGCAGGAAGACTGCTCACTTGGCCACTCGGTCACCGCGCGGCGAACAATGAAGCCGCGATATTCTCACCTCGGGGACTGCGTCGCTCGGGCGCACTGCGCCTGTGTGCACCACTTGCTCCGGCTTTCAAGTAGCGCCAACGCGCGTTACGTTTAGTTAATGCTCGACGGAGCTAATATCGAAAGCGGCGATGCTTTGGTTTTTTTAACTGTAGTACAAAGACACGCGCAAAAGGGCTTGCTCCGTGTTTCTTCATTAAACATTCATTAGCGTAATGGAGCTTCTTCTATGTTTCTTACCGGGATGATGATCAAATCCAACGCAGGTGCTTTCGTACCGAACGAGATTTCGACCGTTGATTCTTTTTACAAAACGCACTCGAGTCTTGATTAATGAATCGCCTTTGAATTTGGAATAATCACCGCTCTGCCCGATTGAAAAAGCGATCAATTGTGAAGGATCGAAATGGTAAATAAATTGATCGATGTCGCGGCGGCCGGTAAAATGATCAGTAAAGAAGGAGAGAAACTTTAACGGGGAATTAAAAACATAAATAAAATGATTAGCGAATTAATTATGATCGTTGGATCAATTCATTAGGTGCAATAATCTAGGAGAATTTCTTAGCGGGCGTCCTCTAATTAAAATGTATCCGATTAAAAGCTACCGCGACGGAAGTAAAGAACTCAAACCACTTAATCGGCATCATAGTCGGAATACATGCGTACGTGGGCGGATTATGGGGATTTCGGTTCCGAAGTTGCTCGCGAAAGTAAAAGTAAAACCAAACCGCAGCAAATTATCGTCCCGCGTACGAGCGAAACCGGCTCTCGCGCTCCTTGATCCCGGCTTTATTTTCTTCCCTTTTTTTTCGCCCCGCCACATCATAATGTACGATAAAGAGTCATTAATAAGCTCGACTTTTCAAATATTTAATTTTTTTTACCGTGTAAAAGACATATTTGTCGTCTCTCCAAGATATTTACGCATACGAATGCACGCGCCTTACGAATTTATCATTGCCTTGCATCATTCACTACGAACATTCGGTCATTATTAATATTGATTGTTGTCAGTGAATAATATTTATTCGCTCATTTACATATTCACTCATGCTTATTTCTATTGGATTATCTCGACGCTTTCAACAGTTTTTATAATATGCTAGATTCATTAATTTCAAAATCATTTGGGATTATTAAACGTTTAAACGATTGCGAAAAAGCGAGGAAAGAAAGTTTTGTCTACGGTGCTGGATACATAAGCAAACGAACTTTAATTAAAATTTCTTTGTCATGAGAATAATTTGAATGTTTCGTCAATGCTCAGCATTAAAAAGCGTTTTGTATGCAATGCAATATTTGTCCTGGGGCAAAGTGCGGTAACAAGGGCGAGCTCGTAAATACGCGCGAAATTGGCGAGAGGGGGGAGGGACCTCCTACTTTTCAAATAGGCGCACACGTAATTGAAAGTGACGGTAGTCCCATAAAATGTTTAAGGTGCCTTCGCTCAGACGCACGCGCGAGATTTTTAACGCTGAATTTAGATCGTTATCGTAAATTTACAGCGTTCCCGGGCTTTTTTAATTAAGCGCAATCCCAGCTGGACGATTGACCGTGAATCTCGTGGTTCGTAACTACGGTAGCTTTGTTTATCGCTATTGGCAAGGTCGAGCGCGTCAAAGAGGTTCGCCTGCGTGCCCTTTTCATTTATTACCATTTTTTTCTCTGCCCTTTTTATTCATTTTTTTCCCTTTTCGCTTCCCGTCGAGAACTCGATTTATCTGAGAACAAATGTAACGAGAATTGATTGGTAATGTGTACGTGAGCTCCTAAAGCTCCGTGTTTTATTTTACAGAATATTTCACAAATTTTTCAGTTAGCTAAATGGAAGAAAATACAAAATCTGAGCTGGCTCGTTACTTATTCAATAAAAACAGTCGACAAGGTGAATTCTAAAGGAGGGTCGCAGAACGCGAGCTTTCAATATCAAACGAAACTCGTCGAGGTGAGAGGCTCTCGCGAGCCCATTTCCATCGTGGGAGGCAGTCGTCGTCGCCGGCGACAGAGAAAGAGGCATAGGAATAGAGAGACAGGAACACGAATACTACTCGACTGCTTTCAAAGCGGAAGTCCTGTCTCGTAGGGTGAATGCAATTTCTTTTCGCGCGGACGTTGGCGAAGGTCCTTTCAGGATCGATTGCAGCTGTCTCGCTGAGAGTCTGTTGCTCTAATGCAAATCTAAAAAATCCAAGCCCATCGTCTCGTCTGCGACAATAGCCTCTAAGGTAGTTTTCTGCAAACGAAAGCTTGAACTCAAAAGGAATACTAAAAAGCACTCAAAATATAGTTATTTTTAATCATGATTAGCTCGTTCAGTGAAAACTTTTTTTTGTAAAGGTGCAAGGGTAAAAGAAATGGTAATACAAACGCAGTAATTGGAAGAAACAATAAGGTTGGAAGAGTAAACCAAATAAAGAAAGAAAATTGGAGAGGAGATGGCTCGTACAGAGAGACACCGACAGGTCAATCGATCGAACGACTTTCGATTGACTCCGCGCTTAATCCGTTCAAGTCGCTCTTGCTTTTCGGTTAAGTCTAAATAGGACACCGCTATGATGATAGCTCTAACCGCCCACGAGTGTTTAACTGAATCTATTCAATTTAAAGTATCATTTCTCAATTTTTTTCTATACATCGTTTTTTTTTAAGAGAGGATACTAAAAAAGTAAATTGGAAAAATATCAATAAAGTTGTAATTTGAAGAATAAATACGAAATATATCGATGGATGGACGGAAAAATGCTAATCATTATACAATAAAGACAAAGTTTTGATAATGTAATAAAATTGTACCACCGACAGCTGTATGAAAGAACGCGACGCCGGTGACAACAAGAGAGCCACGGCACATAACAATCGGCGGAAATTAATTGCCCCATCATCCAGACAGCCGTTAATTAACGCGCGCGATTATGAACATCGCAAAAATGAATTTTCAATAAAAGTCACGAGTCATTCGTTTAAATCCGCCGACGAAAATTCCCAGTAAACAAAACCGCCTCGCGTCTCCCCTGAAAAGGGAAAAAAAGAGAAGAAAAAATCCCGCTCGCGGATCGATTGCGGCCGCGCATCTCATGTATTCGCAATGAAACGAGCGGCACCGCGAGACCATTGACAATCGCTCAGGTCGCCGGCGCATCGGCCGCGTCTTTATAAATAGAATACGAGGCGCATCTCACTCAATCGTCCGCGCGCGTCGTCGCCGCGGTCCCAACGGAGCGGCGGCGCGTTCGATTGTACGCGCGGACGGACCGCCCGGCTAGCCGCGAGAGATCGATTTCCTACTCGGCCGCGGGGCGAGCCGTTTTCCTCCTTTTTCCTCCCTGAGAGATTGCACAGCTGAATGCGGGGGTCCCTTTTTTCTACCCGGCTAAATCGATTAGGCGCTCTCCCTTTCTCTCATCTGCCTGCTGCAACTAATGAAATTTTGCAAATGAATTTTAATTGGAATTTTTCGAGTGCATTACGCAGTTATTACTATCGAATAAAATATTAATATTCTTTTAGGAAGAGTAGCTGAAGTTTTTTTTAGCTTTAAATTGATGCTTCACGTTGTTAATTTTGTTATACGGACATTTTCATTTTGTAACTTGTAAGCAATTACACTTTAAGAATTAATGTAGTACACATTACTGTAGCTATAAAGAAAATAACTAGCCAGTAGTAATTTGGTAGACCAGACAATTTTAGAGCTTACATCTATAGTTAGCTCGCCTTCTCTCTTAATTAAGTACTAAGTGCGAGATATAAGCGGACTCGTTAGACGTATATAGGTGAACAAGGAAACGGAGTGGAATAGCCTGTATATAACTTGATTATTATCTGTTAAATCTTGAAATTAATTTTAAATTTTATAAATTTTTACCTCTGCATGTATTATATATGTATAAATTATAGCATATTTTTACACATTTCCATTTCAAAGTGTAAAAACAATGATTTTAAATGAAATAACATTTCACTTTTTAAAGTAAACTATTTTAGCAATGATTTTGTATAACCAGTTTTGCTTGTCACCCTATTAATTTTCTGGCAAATAAACGTCATCGCCTGCGATGTATTCTGTCATGACAATTTTCTTCGGATTCTTCGATATAAATGAGCAAGAATGCAGTATGCGGATAAAAAGTATGTGACTACTGGAAATAGGTACGAACAGCGGGTGATCGCGTTTCGAGGCTAACGCTTTCCGTTAACCTATGCGAAATGCAGGTTAATCCGCTTCTACGCGCACATATATCATTCTCTTATCTTTCCAGTGCAAAGAAATGCCAAGTCCAAAATTGGTTTACAAAAAAAAGTTGCAAAAACCACGTCGTAAAAATAGAGCAAATTGTAAGAAAGTTAATAAAGCCATTATAAAAAGAACATCGCTCTTAAGTAAAATGCATAAAAACGTTTTCGCGTTAATGTGATATCATTATCGAGGTTGAAACAGCAGAAATGACCGACGATATTTCACATCAAAGCAATCCAATTCGTGACACCTCGGCAAAAGGTAGAGCGAAGCCGAAAGTGAAAAGAGAAAAAGGGAGCTTAACGAGCAATAATGCTCCGTAGCTTTGATTTATTCCTCGAACTCCGCGCCGAACGAAATCACATTCCCTCTCGGAATGAAAAAAATGACGAAGATAATGCAAGTGCTCGAAAGGAGGAGCGGGGGGGTAAGGGCCAGCTCCACTTTTCTCAATGGCCGGCAATTAATCTCGCGTACTCCCAGGACTGCACGTATTTATTAAAAGTGGGGGAAAACGCCGCTCGGCCGGCATAATCGATCGGGGGCCGATTTCGCGGAACGCCCCACAGGATGTTGCGAGCGCAAGAGTAGTCCTCGCCTCCATTGCGCTAGCTTGAATTTTCTCGTCGCGGACCCTCGAAACTCGAGAGCGCGCGATTCGACAAAGTTGCCGAAAAAAAAATTAACGCCGCTGATTGCTTCGAGTAAACACTCTTTGGCCGCGCGGATAAGGTGTATCCGGTCGACGTTTCCGAGAAAATCTCTATCGGATTACTCGGTCGGCGCGCGCTGAGCGGCGATAAAATCGAGATTGTTTCGCCTTTGCTTTTGTCGCCGAGAGGAGACTCGGAGCACAAGTGTATGTCGATGAATGAAATGTACGTGTGCGATAAAGGGAACTTCTGGGAATGCTTCCCTCATTTATGCTCACATTCGACATTTTTCATTTTACGATGTGATATATTACTTCCTCTACATATTTTTGTTGAAATACAAGTAATTCGATTGTTTAAAAAGAGCAACTTAGACCACGCTAAATTTGACAACACGAAGAATAATTTTTTTTAAATTAACAATGAATAGCATGCTACTACACTTTTACTAAAAATCAAATATTGTTAATTTAAATAAATTTAAAAAAGAAATTTTAGAATAACGCAATCATTGTATATCATTCTCACAAGTCACTTGCTCGAGAAAAAGAAAGAAATTATAGAAATTTGAAGAACAGCGGGTGAATGGAATGCCAGACTCTCATGTTACCTCACATTCGGTATGAGCCTTCGCCTCCTTATCGTAATTTTGACGCTGACGGCGCTGGAGAATTCTCTCTCTCTTCTTTCGCTCTCCGTCTCGCTCCCGCTGCCTCTCGTGAAATGTAATATTTGGTTCGGAAGGCAACTAGAAACAAAGTCGTCAGCTAAAAGTCGTCAGTCTCAGTTGAGCGCGACGTCGACGTACGCATGAACGCATTCAGTTCTACGGTGCGACGACGGGAGGACCTCTACGCTCCGGAGCTGCGGAGGCTGATCCACCTTGCTCTTCAAATATCAGTGCTGAGTTTGAGTGTTCGTGTTTCTTTTAACGAGTTTTCTTTAATTTCGTTCTTTGTTGCTTTTTACATTAACTTTAATTTCGTTTCGGCCGGTGATTATTTTAAAGTGGATAGTGATTGTATAAAACTATTTAAAAAATGTGAATTATACAGTCCTATTAAATTTTTAATGTGAAACTTGTTATTTAATTATGTGTCACCACTCAGTTACAAAAAATTAATTGATTTAAATTCAAAATTAACAGTTTTTCGTATCTTCTTATATTTCAAGAATTGTTCTGGAAATATACTACGGTTGTGCTGAATTGCAGTTACGTAGTCGCGTAATATTACAAAGTCAAGTGGTCATTTTCCGTATTGGGAAGTTTTGTAAAAACGTTATTTTATTTTATAGTGTTGAATGCCTACAATAATTATAAATAATCACTGTAAATTTAAAATTCATATTTCACACTCAAACTAGCACTGATAGGTATCAGGTATTTAATTATTTGTTCATACTCTATAAAGTGAGAGCAAAATGTTTCTCCGAAAATCTATTATTTTTAATATCTGCAGTTAACTTTTAATATTGAACGACTTTATTTAATTATTTTGCAAATTCACGATTATTAAAAAAAATGTATAATCTACCGTTAATAATTTTACGTTGTTGTATTAAGTAGTGAAAATCGAATGCAGAGTTTAGAAAGTAAAAATTTAATAATTTCTTGGAAGTAAGCAATGTAAGAATTAAGTCGTGCACGTGCGCTCACCGTAGCTGAGAAGTTTTACGAACCGTTAATCATGAATTTGCAACACTTACTATTTCACTAATGCCAGCGCAAGCCGTTAACAAATTTCTTTTTTTCAACAACATTAACATTTTATTAAAATATACTCGGAATAGCCTTCGCTCCTTCTGCTTTTGTTTTCGCTTCCACTCTATTTTCTGCTTTCACCATCGCGTTCACCTGTAAACTAAAAGTGAATTGATCCATTTAAACGAAACTATACTCGGCGCGTTACGAAGGAAAAAAAAGTCGACATAGCCGGTCGATGGACGTCGATACCTATCGACTCCAGAATCGTGCAGAGATAATTTGCGACAGGCAATTAAGTCTCATCTCGCGCTTCGGTGCCCGTGGCTAATCGCGCGCGAGGCTGGACTCGAAGAAACGTGTTGGGGACGCAGGCGACTATCATTAATTGCTCCAGAGGCGTCGTCGGACTTGTCCTCGCTTTTGATGACTTAGCCGCGCTCGTTATGATTACGCGCCCTCACGATTGTCAACCATATATACTTAATTTAATGTAACTCGACCGCTGCGTATTTTCAGTATCATCAACATATTGTTAATTTTCGCTGACTTTTATTTTTACAATTTTGCACCCTGACGTTGCGAAAATTCTAAGTGCACACTCTGGAATATTGTCTGTTTCCTTGCCGTTCGAAGGAACTGGTTGTGTGCATAGATTCGTTATATTTATGACTTCATGAGGACGATAATTGTGTTGTTTTGCATGCAGGCCTCTTTAATGCCGGTGCGACTCGGGAAACTGTTTCCGTCGCGACGACGTGTTCGTATTTAATAAAAATAATTTAGTACACATTTCTATTAAAATGTAAAGTTTCGCTTAAATAAACTAACAAATAAATTAAAATCTGGAATCGATTAGCTTCACTTATGTGTAAACGATAAATATAAAAAAAGTTACGTGTTAGATCACTGTTTTTAATTTTAAACGAGAGTATAAAATCCGAGAGAAAAACTCAGGTGGAATAATACGAATTTCACGGATGGGCAAATGGTTTTTCTTTCTAGATTGATAGAAAGGTCTAATTTAAAGCCGATAGGAATGGACAGGGACAGATTTCACAAGATTACGTAGGCGCGTTGATCGACAGTTCCCATACAGATTTGCATTTTTTACTCCGACGAACTGCTCCAGAGGCCCCGGATAATCTCCCCGCCGGTGTTGCTCTCTGATGGAGCTCCGCTTGAATTTACAGCGTTTACTAACCAATTTGAAACGCGTAAAAAAAATTTATTCTCATTTTAGTCAGAACATGACAAGAATTTTTTTGATTAATCAGGTTACTCGTATTTTATTGAGTAATCCCTACATTTACGTGCTACAGTTTTTTATTTGAATGCTTTAAATTTTTTTAATTATTTTGCGATTAGAATTTGCTATATTCGTTTAAATAATCATTTGAGACGTTTTAGTCTCGAAAGAAAAAGCTTGTAGAAACAAAAGAAATAATCACTGCGAGGCGAGATCTTACATTCTTCTGATGACACATGTCTGTTTTTGCAGTGAGTCGCGCGAGATAATAATTTATCCAAGGATAATGATTAACCTTCGACGGATGAGGGTGAAAAAGTGAATCCGGTAGAGACGCAAACTATAGACTAACCGGGTCGACTTGATTTTTTCCCAGTGCGATGAAGTTCGCCTCTTCAGGTCGCCGGAGTAAGATCTGAACGAACCGTATTCCGAGAACAGACGAGATCATTTTACCCCTCGAATCGCAAAGATATATTGTCTTTATCGTCTCGGTAACGGTATTGACCGACGGTTATTTCATAGGTCATCGGTTACAACCGTTTTCTTCAAGTATTTGCTCGAACGAAAAATTTATGTAAGATTTGCACGCGTGAGTTCCATTTATTAACGGATAAATTGCGTAAGAAATTTAATGAAGATTTTTTTTCTCGTGAAATATTATATTTTGATTGTATGCTGTAAGCGCGTTAAAAGGGATTTAACGCAAGAAAGTATGGCTCTTTATACAATCCTAAGACAGAAATCATTTGATTTAATTAATTTGAACGTGAAAAATGCTTTTTGCGTTATATATCGCGGTATTTATTACGTTAAATTATAAGTTTATAATTAATTTCTTCAATATTAAAATTTAAAATATTACATTTTGCAAATTTTTCAATGCGTGTTAATAAAAGGTAATTTTAAAGGGTATTTTTTTTTAAACTATTGTATGTTCTGTAATTAATAATAACTTTGGGCTTAATTTAATTGAAAATTCCTCTTCGTATAAAAATACGTAATCAACTATAATAGCAGGATATTTTCCTTTTATTCAGTGAAATAAAAATTCATTATTCGAAGCGCACATCAAAGAGCAGAACAAATATCCATCAATGTACATATATCAACAATAGCCGCATTGTTTCCAACGGAAACGCAAAAATCATTGACGTAATTCACGGTCTGAGTCAAATGATATCTCCTCGAATTATACACCAAACTACAAGTGTGGGCTTAATTCTTTCATATAATTTTTTCAACTTGGAATTCCTAAAACTTATCCACAAATGATAAATCGATTACAACTGCAATTGTCTGCAAAGGATAACAAAGAAATTGTTTTTTTTTAATGTTTAACGGCTGATTATTGTGCAACGAAATATAGAAAAAACTTTGACGTTTCCCGAGTAGCTCGAGTATCACGTGCAAAGTAGGATAGCACAATGCATACCGCGTATTTATCGAAGATCTCTGCGCACCGCTGACGAACGAAGCAGTTGCATCATCAAGTTCGTGGTGTACGTTTCCTTATTTTCTGTGATGACTGATTCAACTACTGCAGATTATTTTTTAGTTAAACAGTTAAAAATTTGTTTTTACGAGAATTCCTATTCACTAAAATATGTTAAATTAATAATAAATGCTTATAACCCATAGTTTGACAATACAGTGTCCAAGGACGGTTCATTTTCTTAAAAAAAAAAACAATTTTTATTATCACACTCGTTATTTGTAAAACTACAGTTTAGTCAAGAAAATCTACACCTTGCAGTAGTAGTAGTAGTAGTAGAAAAATAAAAAGAAGAATTTGCATAATGCTCATAATCGCAACAGTGTAAGATGGCTCATTCGCTCATTCGTTTTTTCATTCTGGAGGCCTCATAAAGGACCAAACGATGACGTCACCACGAGCACGAGGTCCTACTGCATAATTGTTTCTGCGAGACCAGCAATACTCTTTTAACCATTTCCTCCGAGCGATGATA
>JAXIUT010057786.1:0-10060 GCA_035586675.1 Eurytoma californica | reverse complement strand
TGACGTGTTTTAGGAAAACATATAGTTTACTACACGAAACAATTGAATTATACGATATATTTTCTGAATTTGACCTTGGCCTGACCTTGACCCTGACGTGACTGGGTCAAACGGACCACGGATTCGGATTCAGCGACCCCAAAAACATAAAGTTTACATGGTCTTTTTTTTTGTGGGCCTGTGTAATCTACAATCGACTTGTTTTAACTTTATTAAAATTTAATTCTGTATTTACCTTAAGTTCTATAACATCTAGACTGTTTTCAGACGAGTACTTTAATTATTATAAAAAAAAAACAAGAATATTTATCAAGACTTATTGAAATATGCACTTATTAATTATAATTCATTGCTCTTTCAGGCGAGGTCATAATATTTCAGCTATTTAATGCTGAAGAAAAGAATGTTTACTTCAGGTTGGAAGACTTCCACAAATCCATGATAAATCCAGTAAATGGAAAAAAACTACTTTTATTAGGATTGGTAGCTTACCACGGGATTAGTGGAATAGTTAAGAGAGCTACTAGATATAGTGACCCCATTAATTCGAGCTTGGAGGAGATTGATGGTCATTACACTACCTTTATTTATCGAAGAGGAAATACTGCGTGGATGGAAGTAGATGATCTCAAAAAATCAAGCTCATTCCAAAGTCAGAATTACAAAGTAGTCCCTCGGCTACTTGTTTATGTACAAAGTGAATAACATATTTATTTATTAAAAAAAGCTTATTCATTTCGTGCATCAAAATTATTTTAAATAGACTAGACTGCACATATGCACACACACACGCGCATATCCGTATAGAAATTTTTCAAAAACAATTTGATCCAAAACACATTTCTAATATGTTTTTAGAGAAACTTTTTTTTACTATTACAAAGCTTTCTCTTACAGGAAGCAATTTGTAGTGAATACTTTCGATTAGTTGTTTTATAAATTTTTATTCTAGATTTTGAAAAAGCGCCGGAACCACCATAAGTTAGCAAGCCACTATAAAATAAGAGTGAGCTAACTTTTCTCAGAATTTGCTGCAAATTAGCCGGATTTTAGACATGAAACTCGTTTTTGCTTCCTCCTAGACGAAGCTGTGTAATAGTGATTTTTGAAGTTTTCTTAAAAACATATTAGAAATGTTTTTTATGTTTAGAAGTGAAATATAGTATTTTTTGAAAATTTCAAGTAATTTAATTGTTTACTTTACGAGAAAAAATTAACTAAAAAAATCGGTTTTCTATGGCACGCGATTAAGGAAGTAAAAAGCTTTAAATCCATTTTAAATTCAGGGAAATGATGGACTTTTTGGTGGTCTAAGATCCCTATGTTTTTCTTATTTATAAGGTTCATTACATCAGAAATTATTAACAATTAATTAAAAAATGCGACTTTTTAAAATAATTCATATCTTCAAAATTTAACACAATAACCTCCAGAAAAAACAGTTGCCAATTCATTGGCACGTAGCTTCCTTCAAAATAAATTCTTATTCGTATATTTAGGTTAAATTTAACAGACATTGATTTAAAACAAAGTTCTTTAAAAAAGAGACAAGTTATTAAATTGAAATAAATTTAACTTTTTTAAAAATGTTCTATTTTACCTTATGTGTTAATTAATCAATTTAGATGATATCGTTTCCTCACTGAGCCACCTCTTCAGAGGGCGGTAGATATCTCGGCGCGATTTTTTTCCAAACAAGCGTCAAGAGAATTTTATATCTCAATATTTTTATACAAAATAACTAACAAAGTTAATCTTGATTTCTTTTAAGTTTTTCTACGTATCCTTGAAGCAATGTTTGATTTTTAATCATTCACTTCTTATCATCCCTAATTAAAACTCATGTGAGATATTGGATGAGCTTTCAGGTTCAAAAATCATGCCAAAATTTTTTAGCTGCATTGTAGTAAATATCGAAAAATTATAACTTTATGCGTCACCTTTGCAAAAGAAATTTTCTTTAAAGTCACGAAAAGTTTTAAAATTGGCGAATAATCATGGCAACTGTCACGTTAACCTATGAATGTGAAAAGGATAGCTTTAGTCATGCTTTCTCTCTTGCAATGTGCAAGAGAGACATCATGAATAAAGCTATCTTTCTCGCAATCATAGGTTAACGTAACAGTCGCGCCGATTATTCGCCGATTTTAAAACTTTTCGTTTCTCTAAAGAAAATTTCTTTTGCAAAAGTGACGCAGAATGTTATAATTTTTCGATGTTTACTACAATGCAGCTAGAAAATTGATACTATATTATGTTTTGCTTTCTCATAGAGAAAGCTTTGTATCGGCAAAAAAAATCGATTTCTATTTTTTGACTTATAAGCACATATTTAGGTTCAGAGAGTCCAAAAAAGTCGTTTTTAGAAAATGTCTGCATGTACGTACATACGTATGTTGTTCCCCCGTAACTACTTTTAAACGGTTCCGTGGATTCACTCCAGCTTTTGCACACAAGTTAGATTCAATTTTCGTTAGCCCGCTTGAAAATTTCAAGTATTTATATCGGTTAGTTTCGATTTTGGAGCTATTTTAGCGTTTTTTGGAAATTATGAAATTTTTAATTTTCTACTTTTGCTTGAAAATATTAATACTTTTCCTTGTATTTTAGTTCTTTTTAATTATATTTTATGTTACTTTTCATAAAAAATCACTTTTTAAGACATTTGTAAAGTTTTAATAAAAAAAAATTTTAGTTTTTTAAGGTACATATGTACGCATACAGTTAATTCGTAACTGCTTGTGAAATATGGGGTGGATTCGATTCAAATTCTGTACAGAATTTTGATTTAGCTATTTCAAGTTACCTTGAAAATTTCAAGAGTTTCTGTTGACTATTTTCGATGTAAGATATGAAAATTTTTTAAGTTTTAGTGAATTTATCACTTTTATGCAGGGTGAACAAAATTTTGTTGGTGGATCAGTCCTAAATTTTGCACACAAATAGAATTCAGTTATTATGATCCCGCTTCAAAATTTCAAGTATTTCTATCCGTTAGTTTCAGATATTGAGTTATTTTAGTGTTTTTTGGAATTTTGAAATTTTTTATTTTCTACTTTTGCTTGAAAATATTAATATTTCTTGTTGTCTTTTGATTTTCGTAATCGTATTTCATATTTTTTATAAAAATATGCTTTGAATAGATGTAGCTATGTTTTTTCATTTTTCTTCTAAATACTAACTTATAAAATAAAATATCTATAAAAATTAATAACCTAACAGCAATATGAAGATTCCTTGTACTTAAAACTATTTGAATCAGAAATCTTGCAGCTATTTTATTCATGTTTTTGTTTATAATTTACATTTTTTCGCTTAATTGTTTATTTTTCTTATATAATATCGAAAAATAACTCCTAATTCAGTGATAAAAACATTCGAATGATCGCGTTGAACAATATTGTACTGTTCCCATTGTTCTTCGTTTTATGAAGCGGACAGTACAATGAGAGCCTTTTAACTGTTCACGTGAACTACTAAAATGGAAACAGTCCTAAGTATTAACGTGTTTTGTCAGAAGATTTTCGGGGGAACATAGTCAGTTTAATTATTGCAAAACCCCTGATCGTAGACTCATGCAGTCTTATGTGAGAAGGTTGACAATAATTTTGGCTAGGTGCCAATCACCGTAATAATTAATACATTTAAAAAAAAATGACTGGGACTCGAAACTGCGAAACCAGAATTTTTCTTGATGTTTTACCCTTGTATTTTGGTAATACATCATCCTTGCGAAAAGTGACGATACCCAGTTAAATTCAGTGATCTCTATGAGAAAGCATTCCGCCAAAGCAGTTGGCCGCGTATTTGCTAATTTATCCGGGATTTCCCGTGATATTTGTATAAGTGCTATACATTCTTTCGGGTTCCCTTTCTGACCACCAGGTGGCACATGGGTATCATTAAATTCCCAATATTTACGGTCATGCTACCGATTGACCTTTAAAGCAAGAAATATGAGCAAGAGCAACAAAATCAGTTTTGGCGTAACAAGTAAGACAAAATATGAGACATTTATTTTGTCCGTATGCCTTTTATTTTATTTTTTGCTTTTGGAGCTTATATGAAGTTGGCGGTGGGAGAATCAGGATATATGTACGGTCATGCTTCCGATTGACCTTTAAAGCAACAAATAAGCAACAAAATATGAGACGTTTATTTCTTCCGTATGACCTTTTACTTTATTTTTTGCTTTTGGAGCTTATATGAAGTTGGCGGTGGGAGACTCAGGATATATGTACGGTCATGCTACCGATTGACCTTTAAAGCAACAAATTAGCAACAAAATATGCCGTTGGAATCATCAAGAAATATGAATTAGGTCCAAAAATACGCAGGTGGCGATGCTGGCTTAAGGCTTAAGCTGGCACCGCCCGATTTTCTCGGATACGGCAAGAGCAACAAAATCAGTTTTGGTGTAACAAATAAGCAACAAATTAGCAACAAATATGAGACATTTATTTGGTCCGTATGACCTTTTACTTTATTTTTGACTTTTGGAGCTTATATGAAGTTGGTGGTGGGAGACTCAGGATATATGTACGGTCATGCTACCGATTGACCTTTAAAGCAACAAATTAGCAACAAAATATGCCGTTGGATTCATCAAGAAATATGAATTAGGTCCAAAGATACGCAGGTGGTGGTGCTGGCTTAAGGCTTAGGCTGGCACCGCCCGATTTTTTCGGATACGGCAAGAGCAACAAAATCAGTTTTGGTGTAACAAATAAGCAACAAATTAGCAACAAATATGAGACATTGATTTAGTCCGTATGACCTTTTACTTTATTTTTGACTTTTGGAGCTTATATGAAGTTGGCGGTGGGAGACTCAGGATATATGTACGGTCATGCTTCCGATTGACCTTTAAAGCAACAAATAAGCAACAAAATATGAGACGTTTATTTCTTCCGTATGACCTTTTACTTTATTTTTTGCTTTTGGAGCTTATATGAAGTTGGCGGTGGGAGACTCAGGATATATGTACGGTCATGCTACCGATTGACCTTTAAAGCAACAAATTAGCAACAAAATATGCCGTTGGATTCATCAAGAAATATGAATTAGGTCCAAAGATATGCAGGTGGCGGTGCTGGCTTGATGCTTAAGCTGGCACCGCCTGATTTTCTCGGATGCAGCAAGAGCAACAAAATCAGTTTTGGTGTAACAAATAAGCAACAAATTAGCAACAAATATGAGACATTTATTTGGCCCGTATGACCTTTTACTTTATTTTTTGCTTTTGGAGCTTATATGAAGTTGGCGTGGGAGACTCAGGATATATGTACGGTCATGCTACCAATTGACCTTTAAAGCAACAAATTAGCAACAAAATATGCCGTTGGATTCATCAAGAAATATGAATTAGGTCCAAAGATACGCAGGTGGCGGTGCTGGCACCGCCCGTTTTTCTCGGAAACAGCAAGAGCAACAAAATCAGTTTTGCCGTAACAAATTAGCAAGAAATTAGCAACAAAATATGCAATAGTTTATATTGTGCCGTCTGATAGTGGCGGTGCTAGCTTAATAGACATACTCACCATTTTTTGGGCACAGGAACCCAGCCAGTACTACGGGAAGGTGGCACGTGGCTCCTCTCCACTCACTCAACAAGATCTTGCGGATGTACTTGCTGTACCCACTTCCATCACCGCCTCCGGGTTTGACGCATTCTGCCTACGCCCTGTGACCTCGGATCAGGTCGCTAAGCTGCTTACTGGCTCTCTACATCTACATAAGATGCAATAATGTAGCCGCCGTATTTTCTTCTTCTCCTCAACCAGCGACTGAGGAGGCGATCCAAGAGTTGAAGGTACGTATTTCGGCTTTGCAGGTACTTGTTACAAAGCAGTCTACCGAGCTGCAGAAACTGTGCATCGACCTTGAACTGTTCCTGGAAGAAAATAGCCTATTCAAAGGCCATACAATAAATATGAGTGCTGATCTGAGTACTCTGCGGGAAAGTTCGAACAATGTCGACGTCCTCCTCTCCCCTAGCTGTTCCATTATTGCTCCAATAATCTCCTGCCCTAGGCCGGCTCATGGAGCTGAGGCTGCGGAATCCCCTGATGAGTGTGCTGAGAACTGTGAGGTAATTATACGAGGTATTTTAAAACCTAATGTTGCTGCCTCACACGCTCTTCCGACCTTTGATCGGGAAAGCGTTGTTGGCGTCCATATCCTTACGCCCCGCGGTCCGTCCAAGGTTAGTGAGGAACGAACAAATGATAGCTCACGGCCGTTTTCGGGTGAGGGGCGCCACCGTCCTGTGTAGTTAAACTTTCCGAGGCGTAAATACTCAAGGATGTTACGCGAGCCAAGGCAAGCTCGGCCTCCCTTACGCCTGGCCAGAAATTTGCCGCCCGCATGTCAGAAATATTTAAAACCTAGCCCTGTGCTATAAACTTTTAAAAAGTTGAAATTTGTCGTGGGGCAACGACTCGTTGATAAATATTTTCCGATCTGGAATATACATGGTGTACCATTTTAATCTATCACTCCGAATAAATTTACAGGATCATCTCCAATTGAAAAACTCCCAATACAAATGTTGTAGGGAGCAAAGGGGGTCACGTAACGGTACTAGTAACTTTGACCTTGAAGTCGATGTTCAAGATTATTTCAAGTTCATTTTTAGTTTTTTTAAATAGGAACTCCTATTTTTGGCCCCGTATTCTGAAAGAGCACGAAATTTTGAGTCAAAAGTATCTTCAGTACTTTTTGATTAGACGCATACTTTTCAAGAAAAAAATTCATAAACATTCGAAATTTAAAAAATTTTTTCTAAAAAAAAGTATCTAATTGAAAAATTACTAAAAGTACTTTTGACTTACAATGTTATACAGAATATAGTGCGATTTTTTATTTTTCGAATGTTTAAATGTTTAGAATCTTGCTCCGCTGTAAGATAACAAACAAAATAAATAAATAAATAAATAAAAATAATAATACAAATAATAATAATAAATAAAAATAATAAAAATTTTATTCGATACATAAAAAATTCTACCATTTTCTGCATCAAATTCTAAGTCAATCATTTAGATAATGCAATGGACTTTCTTTCATTAGCAAGCAAAGAGGACTTTTCCTTCAGTCCAGTTAGCATTAACGATGTAGTTTTAGCTATATCGCCTTTCTCTTCGCAAGCAAGGGGTGTTAACGAGATCCCCCAAGAGGTGGTCATAAAGGCTATCCCAATCTTTGGCGACTTCATTGTACAAATTTTTAACTCCTTTTTCGCCAAGGGAATTTTTACGGTGATCTGGAAGCAGGCACAGCTTACAGAATTGAAGAAGAAAAGCGCCTCTTCTACTGTAACAGACTTCCGTCCAATAGCGCTTTTCTACTCCATCCGAAGGTAATCGAAAAGATTGACCATTCCCACATCACGGAGTATCTAAACAAAAATAAAATACTAGATCCCTTCCATACCGGTTTCAGAAAACACCACAGTACAAAGACTGCGTTAATAAAATTAACCGATGATATACGTATGGCTATTAACAAAAGAAAGTGACACTTCTTTTCGATTTCAATAAAGCTTTCGACAACATTTCGCCTACTAAACTAATGTTTAAGCTACAGCAGTTAGGGTTCTCCAGGATGGCTCTCCTGTGGATAAAATAATACTTACAAGGTCGCACTCAGATGGTTATTTCCAATAAAAGCGGAAACTCGGAATGGTTGTAAACAAATCTGGATGTTCCACAGGATTCTGTCCTGGGGCCCCTGCTGTTTAGTCTATACGTCAATGACCTACAGGACCACTTGACAGCCACGCGGTCAAACATATTTTCTATGCAGACGACCTCGAAATGTACCTGCACACCACTAAGGACAGATTTAAAGAGGGCATGTCCCGATTAACAGAAGCGGTACACCTGGTTTCTGAGTGGGCGGGGAGCTCTAGGCTGTGTGTCAACTCCGGCAAGACTAAAGCTATACTATTTGGCTCAAGAAAAGATGTTAATGATATTAATTCATGGAATCTGTCAGGAGTTGAGGTTCAAGAGTGTCAGCGCCCCCTTCAGCGAAACAGTTGTGAGTCTCGGTGTTACACTTGACAGTAAACTTACATGGAAGCCACAAGTAGATTGTATAGCAAAAAAAGTCAATAAATCCCTGTACAGCTTGCGGTTCATCAGGGATTGTACCAACGAGGATTTGCGCAGGATATTAGTCGAGTAATTATTCCAACCACATCTGAACTATTGTACTGTGGTGTATCTAGATGCATCGGACGAACAACGAATAAGCCTACAGCGAATGAGCAATTCATATGAGAGATACATCTTTGGAGTTAGAAGGGATGAAAATATATCCCCCTACAGGAAGCGTTTGAATTAGCACCTAAAAGATTCGTGTAGGGTTTATTTTGAAGCCATCCTCTTCTATAGATATACTCGGATACGCGAACCTGAGTATCTTGTTTCCTTTTTCAGGGAGCATAAACCTCGATCCTCCAGTAGGGGGATTTCTTCAGAACTTAACATCCCAGTAGTGAGTACCGAGACGGGCGACAGGGCTCAAATTTGAATGACATCTTCCGCAGATCATTACTTACAACTGTAACCAAAATCTTAATGATATCTATAATAGCTTTCTTCATTTGACGCTAATTTATCGAAAAAAAGCGAAAATTTCAAAAAAAATGTTAAAGTGATCTCATAATTTAAATTTTTTAAATTTTGACTCAAAAGTGATTCCAGTTGTAGCCACAGATCTACAGATTAATAATCAATTTTTTTTCAGATTATTCAGCCGGAATCATGGCAGCCATTTAGACACTTTTTTTAAAGCAGCTACTTAAAAACGCTCTGGATGGTAAAAAAATCTATATTTCTTTGCAAAAAACTGTTTTTTTCTTGTTTAAAAGTTAATAAATATGTAGTAAAAATTTTGGGGAAGAGTCATCTTTCACAGCAGTGGAAAGCGAACTCACATTGTCGTTAACCGAGACAGTACAGTCGGAAATGATGGCAGAAAGGTTTTCCTGGTAAGAAAAGTAGGAATATTAAATTTTAATTAAAAAACAAGATAAAAAATTGTAATTAACTCTTACAGAAATTGGTAGATCTCGTCGCGACACGTAGATTAAAAAAAATCGTTGCACTAACAATAAGTCCAATAGTTAAGAGTAAAAAAGCAGTTAAAAAATTAATATTATTTTCGAAAGTCGCGCGCAAACAGTAGCCGTGAGAGTGAGAGAGACGGACACCGCCGGGCGAGAGAGGCAGAGTCGCGCGCATCCCCTCCACGTATCTAGATACCACAGCGCGCGCTCCCGCAACTGCGCACGCTATTTTTTTCTCTTCCGACGATGATTTTGAAAAAACTATAAGTTATTTTCCTTTTCTATTTTCAGTAATGTTATTCTATATTATCAAGACGCTACTCGCGCAAGCCTAGAGCATGGTTTTAATTACGACACCCACAATCCATAAAAACGCGTTTGTATCAGTTTCTCGGAATCTATTGACCAGATCGGAACATTTTGCTTCCTCTTTGAGGAAGCTTTGTAATAGTGATTTTTGAAGTTTTTGTAAAAACATATTATAAATGTTTTTTGAGGTATTTGGAAGCGAAATGCAGTATTTTTGGAAAATATCCGTGCGGATGTGTGTGTGTGTGTGTGTGCGCGCGCGCGTGTGTGTGTGTGTGTGTGTGTGTGCGTGCGTGCGTGCGTGCGTGCATGCGTGCGTGCGTGCGTGCGTGCGATTTCAATCTATGAATGCTTATTCTTTTTGTTTTTTTTTATATGATGGGGGGACAAACATTTTTTTTTTATTTTGTTGATTCATTTTTTTTTAATCGTCATTTCTTCATTTTCGAAAAACGGTTTTTTCTTTTTTTTTTAAATAACATTGTCCGTAAAATTACTTCGCAAATAATGCACTTTAAAGAGCATAAAATCATCTACATTTTACGATTTGATTTTTTTAAATCGATCGATTCGTTTTTTTGCTATAATAAAATGTGATTTTAAAAAAAAAATTATATCTTTAAAATTAAACATAAAAACCTAAAGAAAAAAATCATGTTAACGTGTTATCACGAG